>JBBYHM010000020.1:4871793-4909036 GCA_038381775.1 Adansonia rubrostipa | reverse complement strand
ATCCAGCGGGTTGAGCAACTTAGTATATGTCTTTGAATTTGGCATGGGTTATTGCCCAATAAATATATGAATTGTTTCATGAGCATAAGATATTTTAGAACTATCTACTCGGGCTAAAGCTTTAGACAGGTTCTTTTATTAATTTAATTTGGTTCGATTTGAAATAATATTTAATAATTGAAAATTTTTTAAAATTTATATAATACATGTATATAGATATTAATATAAAATATATTTTTAATTTTTTATTAATTATGAATAGTAAATGTAAACAATCTGCGTGAGATAGATTAGATCGAATTCGAGATTGAACAAAAAATATTATTTAAAATAAATGTGTTGTTTTTAATTTCATCAACTTTGTAATCTTTTATCATATGTTTTAAATTAGTTTGGTCAATGGCCATAATGTTGGTCCATTTAACGATGCTTGTTACTAAATATAAAAAAAATAAATATATTTCCTAATTTAATTGTAAAGAGGTGGTAAGATTTATATGTTATACAAAGGTAGCATGTATGCTAAGAATTTCATCTTTAATTAGTATAATTTTTTTTTTAATTTCATTTCATACATTATGTTTAAAATTTAATTAGAAATATTAAGCATAATTAAATAAATATTAATAACTAATTATCATTATATTTTTATGTTTATTTTAAATAAGCATTTATTATTATATTTCATTACATTAGATAGTTAAACTTAGTAAAGTTCTTCATTACATATAATTTAAATTTAGTAGCAAGTCATTTCAAGTTCTAAAATATGTTAATAAAGGTTTGAACTTTTTAGCAAGTATAAAACTTGCATTATATATATATATATATATATATATATATTTATGTGTGTGTGTGTATATATATATATGGATTTGGATGAGAGTTTTAAATTTCAGAAACATGACACTTATTTATTTTTAAATAGCATTTTTTATTTCTAAATAAAATTTTAATAAAATTAATTTGACCTAATCAAATAACCTGTTTAAATTTAAATTGACTTGATTCTTAAAAAATAATAAATTAAGTATGAAATGATTCAAAGTCAAAATAATCGAACTCAAATAACTCGAATCAGAAGCAATATTTACCCTAAAACTAGGTAATAATCTGTTGTTTTATTCTAATAGCTTGTATAAAATGTGAAATTATTGAAGAATATAATTATCTATTGAATAATTACCAAACTCAATTTAATATTCGATTGGCGTTTATTCTGTTTTACTTTCACAGATACATTCTTATTCTTAGCTAACGAATATCAAAAGTTAGAATTTATTTAAGAATATTATAATGATTAATCGAGCTTGGTTAATCTAATTATCATCTTTTTTTTCCATACACATGTTTTACCTATATATAACTTTTTGATGCAAATTAAAAAGTATATAATATTATTTATTTGATGTTGAAAATAATTTTATAAGTACTTCCCCGATAATGGCTTTTTGATTGTTTTTATCCTTTAATTAGTTCATATCTTTTAGTTATTAGTTTTTTCTTTTAGTCATACGAATCTGCTGATGATTACTCACTAAATATTGGCTCAAATATATATATATATATATATAAATATATATATTTATATTATATATGTCTTGTATTAGTTTAAAATTAATTTAATTTTACATGATTTTATAATATTTTATATTATTTATATTTATTTAACTTAATCGCTGTATTTTATATTCTATTCAAATATATCACACAACTTAAATTTTGAGTAAATTAAAAATAATTAAAACAAAAACACATTTATTAGAAAACCCTTAACAAATTCAGCGTCAATAGTTAAATGATAAGAACTCAGTCAAAAAATAAACAAAAATAACAATATATTTGAAATTAAAAAATATATATATATATATATATATAAGCTATTGAATTTTAAAATAAACACACATTTTAAAAAAATTACTCACATCTTAAAAGCAACTATCACATTTTTCTAAACATAATTTCTTCTTTTCTTTTAAAACATGATACTTGTTTTCCCATAACACTTAATGAGTAATGATTAAAGAGAACAAAGAATAAAGTATAAAATTATTTATGTCTTCTAAACTAAAAGAAAAAAAAAAGATTGATAACATTTGAATGGAAATTTGTTTCTCTTTAGTAAACATTTTCATGATCCAATGCTTGTTGAGCAATGATAAGAATAAAGTACAAAGTAATTCATGTCCTCTAAAATAAAAGAAAAAGGAAGATTGATAGCTTTTGAATGGAAATGTGCTTCTACTTGATAATATTTTCATGATCCATTGCTTGTTGAGCAATGAGAAGAACAAAGTACAAAGTAATTCATGTCCTCTAAAATAAAAGAAGAAGGAAGACTGATAGCTTTTGAATGGAAATATGGTTCTATTTGATAATATTTTCATGATCCATTGCTTGTTAGTAGGGAATGCTTTAGAGGAATAATAATAGAGAATAAAGTAAGAAGTTATTTGTGTCCTCTAAAAAAAAAAAAAGCAAAAGATTGATGACATTTGAATGAAAAAATGATTCTATTTGACACCATTTTCATGATCCATTGCTTGTTGGCAGGGAATTCTTTATAACAATGATAGAGAATAAATTAAAATGCTTTAGATTAAGTCTTACTTTTATTCTCAAAAAAGTAATCCAAAACCAAAATTGATAGCTAAAGAATTAAATAATGATTGAAGCATTCTTCCAACTTAAGAGTAAGTACAACTTTTACTTTTCCATGTAACTTCTTTTAAAAGACTATATTTTATTTTTTTCAAAAATAATAAATAATGTATATATTATATATAAAGAACTTAACACTAAAATACCATGAAATATAAACTAAACAGTGGAAGAGTAAAAAAAAAAACAGCTGTCAAATAAAGCAAAAGCAAGCAAGCAATCCAAGAAGTCTCTATGAAATTAATTAATATCAAACTCTAATCTAAAAAGTAATAAGAATATATAATGTTGCCCTTTAGTATTTAAAAGTGTTTTGATGAATTTGATTGATGTTTTTTTTCCCTGAAATATAGTTTATTTTTGCTTCATGTTATTTTTTTCTTTATTTCCTCTAATTGATTTATTAACAGCATTTTCTAAGGTTTGATTTCCCACTTATGCTACTAAAAAACAGAATTCATTTGTCAAGTGTTGGACAGTTTACTACTAAGTAATATATATATATATATATATATATATTAATTTTATTGTAAAGAAGACTGCTAACAATTGAATGGAAATATGCCTCTATTTGTTAATATATATACTTATGTTTTATTTGAATTGCAGAGGCAATAAAGAAAGGAAATGAGACAGGAATGGTATCTTCTTCTTTGCTTGGAAAACACACTTTAATTGAGAATAGTTTTTCGGATTTGGAATGCTACACCAAAATCATTTTAACAACTATCTTTTTCTTTTTTTCCCCTCTTAGCCTGTAAAATTATATACTTTTATTATATTGACAACATCCTTTTTTAATTTTCAAATAGTATATGTTTTAATTTATAACTTTAAAAATTCGATCATTAGATATAAACAATGGAGTTGCTATTAATATTATATGTTATTTGTGATTGATCACTCATATTAATTTATCATTTTAGAGTAATTAAAATTTTGATTAAGGCACATTAAAAAATATATTTTCAAAACTAAGTATGAAAGTATTGTTACTTGCGGCGAAAGATCAACACCCATACGATGTTTATTCAAAAGATAATATTTGAGTGGTCTTAATTTACTTCAAAAAAAACTGTCAACACCCATACGATGTTTATTCAAAAGATAATATTTGAGTAGTCTTAATTTACTTGAAAAAAAACTATCACATTTTCTTTAACATAACTTCCCTTTTAGAACCATTTTTTTTTCAAAAGCTTACATATTTAGTGACCAAATTCTAGTACAGTGCAAAGATCCTCATTCCAAATTATATCAAATGCAAAGAAAAAATGCTATCAATGTTCCTCTAAAAAAATGAAAAATAAAAATTGTAAACATTTGAATGGAAATGCTTCTATTTGATAATATTTTCATGATTCATTGCTTGTTGGTAGAGAATACTTTAAAGAAATGTTTTGGATTGAGTTTTACTTTCTCTCCAAACTAAAAATCCCAAAGCAAAATTCATAGCTCAAGAAAGTATTATTCCAAATGTAAAATGTAGTAATTAAATTAAAGTAAATTCCTTTCTTTTTCTTTTCAAAATTCATAGTTCAAGAAAGTATTATTCCAAATATAAAAGGTAGTAATTAAATTAAAGTAAATTCCTTTCTTTCTTTTTCATTTTTCATTTTGTCTAATTATTAGAGTTGACAGTTCGTATATTCGTATCATATTTTATTGTGTCATACGTGTTGAAGGTAATCATGTATTATTCTAAAGATACGTGTTGAAGCTAATTTTGTACATAAGTAGAATTAGATCTAGCAATTCGTGTATCTCTGTCATGTTTATGTTTTTTTATACTATAATCATATTTTAAATATTATATATTTTGTATAAATTTTGACAATTTAATAATTTATTGTATATAGATTTTGACACATTCATTATTCATATAGTATTTATGTTAATCATATAACACATACTTTCTAATTTACAAGAGACACACACATAAGAGGCATTTTCAAAGTTTAAAAGCTTAAGTTAGTTTTCTATTTATCAAGAAATTTTATCAACAGTGAAATCAAAATGCATGAATAATTTATAATTATTTTAAAAGCATTTTTAAAGATTTAATTAAATTTTAAAATACTGTAACAATAATATTAGAAGACAGTTAATGTGTTGGGAGAATATATCAGTCAATATAAGAATTTTTAAAAATAACTTGAGCACTTATTATAATTTTTTTTGAAGTTTTGAATGTATTTGTTTTTTAAATTACAATAATTAACTGTTTTATTTTAAAGGCAAAAGATTGTAATGTATTTAAAATAACAAGCAATCATCAAAGGGATACATAAATAGACCTAGTAATTCGTATATCTGTGTCATGTTTATATATTTTGCAATCATAATAATATTTAAAAAATTTTATATTTATTTAAATTTTAATACATTAATAGTTCATATAAATTTTAAGATATGTACTCATATTATGTTTTATTATTTTATTCATAATATATCCATATAATCATTTTTAATATCGTTCGATGTATAAGAAACAAAAGCAAATATTAATGTTCACGTTGTTTGGGATATGCTTTAAAAAATTTATTGAGGCTTTGGCATTTTCCAAACTTTTTACATTTTAAAGTGTACAAGAAAAGAATAGAGAAGTTTTGTATTTAATGATGAATGATTGATCATTTGATCAATAAATACAAAATTTTCTTTCTTTTGTTCTTATTTTTGCTTCAAACACCTAAATTGCCATTCACTGTTACCTCACAATACTCAATGCTCTCACAAATGGAGATTGAGAAGGTGAGAGAGATGCTGCAACATATTGAACGTTGGCATCATTGGCATCCCTTGGCGTGGGTTGAAGTTGGAGAGCAAAGCAATCAGAGTGAAAAAAATTATTGCTCGAGATGTGGGGATTTGGTATTGGGTGCGTGCTTTAGTTGTGGACAGTGCAAGTATCATCTTCATAAGAAATGCGGTGAGGCGCCCAACAGAATTCAATTTCACCCTCTCCACCGCAGACACTCTGTTTTTTCTCTTATTGGAGGTCCAATATCTGCGGATTGGTTCGCTTGTGGATTATGCAAGGAAACACGTAATATGTTCTTTTATGAATGTGTTCATTGTCATTTTGCCCTTGACATCAAATGTGCTTTATTTTTATATAACTTTGGTGAAAATTTCAATGAGTTCAAAGATGATGCTTTCCAAAATCAATTCATGTTTTTAGAAAATCATAAGGATGAACTCAAAAAATTGAATTGCTCCTCGTGTCATGAATCTTTGGTAGATTCTATACATGTTTCTTCCGAATGTAAAATTTATTTTCATAAAAAATGTTTTGAGTCGTTATTCTTTGAAATTGATCATCCTTGCCATCGCATACACACTCTTGTTCTTCAATTTTCTAAAAAAAACCGTTTTTGCAAGCTATGCCAAAAGGACGATGATTACAACTTGTTTTATCATTGTTTTGCTTGCAAGTTTGACTTTCACTTTGAATGTGTTCGGCCACAACCCATTATTGAAGATAAAAGATATCATGAGCACCCATTTACCCTACTTTGGAAACAAGACCTTTTCATTTGTAATGCATGTGGTATTGAGGGGAATCACGTTAGTTACATATGTTCTACATGCCACCTCCAACTCCATAAGAACTGCACTTCATTGCCACGCATCATTAAAGTTTCAAGACATGATCACATTCTTTTCCATAAGTATTTCTTAAAAAAAAGAGATCTTGAAAAACTTGAGTGTGAAATTTGTTTTGATGAAGTGAAAACGGAGTATGGAAGTTACCGATGTTCAAAAGAAGATTGCAATTATATTGTCCATGTGAATTGTGCAACGGAGGATGATACTTTGTACTACGCAATTGATGAAGAAAATCAAGTTGAGGAATTTGATGAACAAACAAAAGTTATGGATTCTTCTATCACTTGTGTTATTAAGGTGAATGAGCACGGAGAAGCCACAGAGATAAAACACTTCAGCCATAAACATAACTTGCTGTTAGAAGATAAGATCGAGGAGGATAATGATAGAAATTGTGATGGTTGCATGCTGTCCATCTCAATTCCATTCTATTATTGTTCAGAATGCAATTTCTTTCTTCACAAAACATGTGCTGAATTACCAAAAATTAAGCATCATTGGTTTCATCGGCTCAATGCAACCCTTGAATCCCGGAACGTCCGGATATGTGACTTGTGCAAACGCTTTTTTAGTGGATTGTTCTACAAAATTAGTGATAACTTCCTCTTTTGCATAAGGTGTGCTAAAGTTCCTAATATCATCAAACGTGAAGGACACAAACACTTCCTTTTCTTTGATTATAAATGCAGGGGCAAATGTAATGCTTGTGGTGTCGATATGGGATCCCGTGGTGCATTCAGATGTAAAAAGTGTACTTTTGCTTTGGATTTTGCATGCATGACATTACCGCTTGCAATGCAGCACAAATCTGATGATCACTTGCTAAAACTTGCTTACGATGGTGAGAATGATGATATAAAGCAACCTTATTGTGATATTTGCGAAGAGGAAAGAGACCCAAGCCTTTGGTATTATTATTGCTCAACTTGTGATAATTCTGCTCATCCTGAATGTGTTCTTGGAAAATATCCATTCGTCAAGGACGGGGTCACTTGGCCGTATGAGAGACACCCGCACCCTAACCACCACGATCTCATTTTTGTCCAGAAGGTTGATGACTACCCTAAATGCAATGAATGCGATAAGCTTTGCCAAGATCAAACTCTCAAATGTTACAAATGCATCTATTTTCTCCACAGCAAATGTCTGCCTTATTGGTGTCTGGTAAGTAAAAGCCCAATGTAAAGAACTCTTAGTCTTTCTAGTCATTAATTTGTTGATTGCCATTTTTATATGATTTTCTCTTTAATACTAATAACTTTAATATTTGTCTTAAAGGACTGAAGACATGTGACCTCTGAAGGGAATCTATTAATTGAGTCTCGTCTGTTTCGGAGATTCGTATTCACATTATTGGCATCTGGACACCTTATGGGCTGACTAGAAAGGAGATTTGGGGTTTTTGATCCAAATGAAGGAATTGATTGAGGATGTTGGCGTTTCATTCACATTTTTCTGAAGAAAAAGATAATCAAATTTCAACAAGCTGATGAAGTTGGAACATTTACGCAAGTCGATTTGAACCGTTAGATCTTCAATAGTTTGTAACTGCTGCTTGATTGTGTTCGTAAGATGTTATTATTTTTATGATTGGGGTACTTATTAAGTGTTGGTTGGTTGTGCTTGTAAGATTCTGTTACTATGATGGTCTTTGTCTGTGATTTTCATCGAGTTTGAGTTGAATGACATTTGCTATTTGGATTGTTTTTTCTTGTTAAATTAGTTTCAGTGTTACTCGAATTATATAATCTTAAATATTGGATAATTGATAATCTATGCTACTGATGAGGTGAGAAAGGATTCACCTTTAGAATACCAAATTCTTTTTCTTTTGGACTGCTTTATACCTGTAAACAATTTATAAATAATTTAATTTTCGTTTGTTTATGTTCGTTTATTAAGTTAAATAAACGAACATGAACAAGATTTTAAAACTCGTTCATTAAACGAATCAGAACATGAAAATATTATACCTACTTCATTTATGTTCACGAATGAACTTTTTTATGAATCGTTTAAATCTATTTAATAAATAATTTAAAGCTCGTTTAAAACTCGTTTATTGTTTGATTATATGTGTTTTATTTATTTATAATATAATTAATAAGATTTATGTTTTATTATTTTTATATTTAAAACTAATAAACATATTTATTTGTTTGTTTATTTAAATTTATTTGTTTATTGTTAATGAATATATTTTTAATTGTTCATGACCATGTTCGATTATATGGTCATGAACATATTCATTTAATATTTGTGAACAAGCTCATTTGATTTAACGAATAAATACAACCTTACTGCCTTACTTGTTCTTAACGAATAAACACAAACACAAATTTATAATTTTTAACGAACAAATTAAAAAATAAACAAACGAAAACGAACAAACACCTGTTCGTCCAGGCTCTATTCATTTATAGCCTTACTGCCTTGTTTGCTTTCCTTCACTTACAAATATCACTTATAATTATATCGAATATATAGTGAAACATGTTGTGCGCAAACAAAAATCACTTATTAACATATATTGATAAATGTAAAGTTGTAATTGAATTAATTATAAATCCTACTTAATTATATATTAAATAAATAATATTAATCAAATAGATTCATTTAACAAAAATACTTTAAAAATTTAGGATTCTTATTTATGTAGATACTAGGATTACTTCAAACAATGGAGACAATGCACATCATTTGGTACATCAACCAAATATTGTAAAGACCAATAAGCAAAACAGATGAAAACTTCTCAATTTAAGTTACTTGTTTCCTTGATCAAGTTAACCGATATAATTCATATATTTATATCGTATTCTTTTATTTTCACATATCATATTCGTACTTAAAGTATTATATATTTATATAAATTTCACAACATTTAGAATTCGTATTATATAAATTGACTCATTCATATATTTGTATTGTGTTCATGTAATTTTTTCGCATCACATCGTATTTTTTTATTGTGTTTCAAGTTTTTTCTATGTCAGGTTCATCTTGTGTCCATAAGTGCCAAGTCTCCTTAGTCTCCAAATCCCCCCCCCCCCCCCCCCAAACACAAAAAAAGGTCAAATTACAATTATGAAAACGAATGATTTTTCTTATCAATATTTACATTAAACACCAAAATCTTTACCAATCCTCCTCCTATAAACTCTGTTACCCCCACAATGCACTAACCAACCCATTATTACCTATCATATGGTCTAATTTCTGCATGTAACCTCGGCATAAGGTACAACCCTTTAATTAGATACCAAAATTTACCAAACACTAATGCATATTCAACAACAAAATCAGCACCAGATACTGCTCATACCTTTCTAGGCTCAACGAACACCGATGTTGTCCTTGCACGCATGGTGAACCATCCTGAGAATGCTTCATATGATGAGTTCTTAACTACTTCATCGGTTGACATCACCTATCATGATTCACACAAAAAGGACATTGTTTTTTAAATTAATAAATAAATAAATAAATCATACAAGTCAATCTAAGAAAAAAATTTTGAGAATCCTCATTACAGTCAATCCTAACAGCCTTAGTGTCTTATTCAAACCCCAGTAAAGGTATTTTGGTACTATAATCACTTTAATACTTCTAAGTTTTCATGCTTCAAGCAATTTTTACCCCTACTTCATCCTCTCTTGTCCATAATAAAGGATTGGAGAAAGCTATGGTGATGAACATCATACTCTTAGATCCCCTTTCTTTCTGTTTCTTTTAAATCTTTCAGTTGACCTCCGCAATGCCATTAAAAACATCAAGTAAGCTTGAAACTTTACTTGATGTAAGATGAAATATACTGAGCAGAAATATAATGTAGAAGCACCCAATACATAGACAACAATTTGAATTATATCAACTCCAGTAGTGAAGCACATAATCTATAACCACCTGTATGGGATGCAGTTGAAGATTCCTTCCTCGCAGTGTAGGGCTACTGAATGAGGCCTCAGTTGGACATGCATTGAAGATAACAACAATGTATGAAAAGCTGTAAAAAAATTTAAAAAAAAAAAAAAACAAAGAATTACGATACAATGATAAATAATATCATCAGCATTATAATATAAATATA
The DNA here is from genome assembly GCA_038381775.1 of Adansonia rubrostipa. Lineage (NCBI taxonomy): Eukaryota > Viridiplantae > Streptophyta > Magnoliopsida > Malvales > Malvaceae > Adansonia > Adansonia rubrostipa. Next base: position 4,898,673 of record JBBYHM010000020.1, on the reverse strand, counting down.
TACACATTGTTAGTACCCACATGGGATCTAACTGAGATAACCCTGGGACACCTTCATGGCCATCTTCAAAGCTCATCACAATGACACCAGGGACACAAGATGGACCAGTGTTGTGGAACCGTACTCGTTCCTACAAAGATAAGCCATATCATTTCATTAGAAAGTAGATACTATTTTTCGTATAACTTTCGCCTAATGTTACCTTTTAATAGATGCATTCTTAAGAGGACTAAAGCTAACAAAGGCAAGAAGGTATTGGTCTTCAGCTTTCATTGTCACATTTTATCTCACATTGTGGAGTGTGGGTCGCTAGGCAACCAAGAGAAGCAGTATAGAAAATAGAAGTGGGAAACCGACATGAAAACAATATGAGATATACATGATGCAAATTTAGATATAATTGAAATAGACCTATAATGTAACATCAAGTCCAAATTGCCAGGATGCATTTTCTAGAAACACCAGCTGGAATAGTTTAGTTTGATATAGAAAAATGTAGGAAAAATGTAATCGTTTTACTTTCACAATGATAAAAGAGAACGTAAAGGTATGTATTCATCAGGTTTTCCTTTTCATAGTGAAAAGAAAATATTGCAAAATAGGAGATGAAAACAATTGTCATTTCTTGAGGAGCATCCAGCATCACTCATTTCATTAGTGTGATTATCAAGTAGCACATGTTAGCATGATATTATAATATAACAAGAACAAATGATATCCACCCTTTCGAACTGTCCCTCCAGCCACCTTTCTCTTTTCCTTCATTTAAAGTAAGTAAAAAATGCAGAAAGAAGAAGGGAACTGCTTTTCAATGCAGTCTGAAAATGTTTGAAAAAGAATTTGTTGCATGTCAATTGTTGATACCTAAAAAGACGAACTTAATAACCTACATTTTTAGAACTATAGTGACTGGATTGTGAGATCCAACAATCAACACAGAACAAGCAATAGACATTTAACTAGAAACCAAACCTCCAAATGATCAAACATTAAGGACATAAACAAATACTAATTGATGCCACACACACACACAAAAAAAAAAAAAAAAAAAAAGAACTAAAAATAAGGATCAGAAGTGTTGCACAAATTCAGTGTTTTTTAGCACAAACATGGCGCAGTTAATCTAGGATTGACCTAAAGCCCTGAAATTTTTGCACAAACAAAACTGTATTCCCTGATTCAAATGCACAACGTCATAAAATCTCAAATTTTCAACTTTGTACAGGTAAGTTCATAAATGGCTTTGCTCACCTGGATAGCATTTGCTGTCTTTAGACGGAAAAGAGGTGAAGAATACCGAATGCGTAAGACATTTGTAAAGTTCTCTATAGCTGCAAGAATGTGACCCCTTTGAGGCTTGAAGGATGGATCTGCCAGTCTTGGCTGCATGCTGAAATGACAAAATCCAATATCATTAGGGACATCATACAACACAAGTGAAAAAGTAGAATATTTGTGTGCTCGCTAGCAATATAGAGATTTTAGCATCAAAATATGACCCCTATTTTAAGAAGTAATTAAAAACAAAAGGAAAATAAGATGATGCTTAGAGTGCCCAGTTCTTTTCATTTTTCTCTTTCGGCGGAAGCCCAACACCCCAATTGTTGGAATTATATGTGAAGTCTAGTCTGAAAATCACAAGAAGCAAAAATTAAAGTTGAGGTGAGCCGAGATATTTTATAGTTACAAATGTTGGACACATATCTGACACTCATTCTCGAGTCCAAGTAATATAGGCTAGCATTGAATCCACACTTGGAGGGAAGAATTCCTATTTGGTTTTAAAATATCTATTTATCATCCAGGGTAAGTTTCGAGTAACAACTTTGCAAGAACATCATCATTGGAGAAAATTGAATAACGCTTTTAATAGAATGAAAGTCAAATTTCTAAATGATTAATCAAGCAAAAAAGAAAATGGCATGAACGAGAAATCAGACCTATTGAACCAATCACCAGAGTTGTAGGAATCACGATCAAGTGATTTTGAGCGAAGCATTTCGTCCCCAGCATGGAAAAATGGTATCCCCTACAAAAATACAAACAAAAAGGTCACAGTACTATATCGAATTGTCAGCAAATGAAGCATGAATCATTCTAGATTATACTGAACTGTTTGCTTGATCCTTAAAATTAGAGTTCATCACTACTCAAAATGAACCAAACTCATCTAAACAGCGGATAGTAGTAGAAGAGGAAGAGGAAGAAAGGTTTGAACCAACTAAAGTTAAAAGAGAAAAAGTAAACATATATGCTTCTATTTTGTATCATCTAGTTTTATATAATTTTAGGAGCTTATTTTTTTTTTTTTTACTATGTAAAATGAGATAAACCAGATATTTATTTAAATACCGATATCTTGAACTGGCTGTGTTTTAGACTATGGGTTTTAAAGTAGGTTTGCTTACAAATAGTATAAACACAATGATGTTTGAACATGACTCTCTAGGTTGCGAGGCACCGTTCTTGCTGCTATATATTTTAAGTCCCTACCATGTATTATGGACATTGGTCAATGCATATATATAAAATTTGATAATCTGCCAAGAGAAACCTGTGACAGGGCGATTATACTTGTTGCGTAATGATTTATCCTGCATCTATCTTCCACAGATATTTCCATTGGAGTCTGCAAGAGGCAAAGCTATTAGTCATAGTTGTAGTAGCACAGAACATTTTCCTATGTTGTTACAACTCTTCATTTTTCTAGAAGTACATGTCCCACACATTTTCGAACATGGGTATAGGAATATGATCTCCTAAGGACCCTCCAAATACATGAAAAAACTTAGAAAAAATGGAACATACTTGTGTCAGACGCATACCCATATCCGACACTCACACCCAAGTTTGAGTAATATAAAAATTTTCTATAGTACAATCATGAGCGTACCTTCAAGCTAACAATGTCAAATAGGGTTTCATTGTCATGAGCAGAAACATAATTGACCTGAAAATGACATAGAGATATAAACTTTATGGTTTTAGAAAAGATTATACTCTTATTAAAGAATGCTTACCACTTTTTTGGATAAGTTATTAGAGAATGTTTACACTTGACATTTAACTGAAACATGCATCATTGTTGGTTTCAAAAAGATTACTCTTATTACAGTATGTAAACATATAACAATTGATATGAAATACTTTAAACACAATCAGGACATGACAAAATACACGAACATGATATGAATATACGAATTGTCAAATCTAATCAGATGCATGATGTGCAGTCAATGAAATTGCATATTTTTCTGATTTGGATCCCTACAAGAGAAACCAAACATCCACAGTAAGTTGTGAAGATTCTACCAACCGTTTGCAAGACCAAAAAAACAAGTAATAATAACATGGTATAACAATAAAGTTTTGCAGCATTTATATATAAGAACAAAATTCCTAATCTCAAAAAAATTCACAGCATGTTCCTAAAGAACAATCCAAAGAACCCTCACCCAAAAACCCTTTGGATTTCCATAGGACTGCTCCATAGCAATCCCTTTGCAAATCGGGATCTGCTAACTACTGTTGTTTCCCTTATCTTTGTCCCTTGAGAAGAGGATTTTACCCTCAGAGGGGAGGAGCACGGGACTCCTACTAAGTTAAGAATGACTGACAGCAAATATCCTACAAAAATTTAACACTAGAAAGTAGAATGCCACACTCAAACCAAACAGGGTTCATGAATTAGAGCAAAGTACAAGGGCAATCAGAAAGTAAGATACATACTGTTTCTGTGGGGCATAAGGCATAACCAACAGGTATCCCGCCATAAGAGAAAACTTCAGATCCTTTCCTCTACGAGAAAACATCAAGTTACAAAATGAAACAACATGAGAATAGCATCTCTTGGCTGTAACATTCAAAGATAAAGAGGTAAAAAAGGTAGAAACCTTTAAAAATTAGATAGAGATTAAAGTATAAAACATAAAAAAGACTCTAGTGAGAGTGGAAGAGTAGCAAAACATTTTGGCTTCATGGAAATATTAAGTCTAATATAAAAGAAAATCCATGCCACATTTGTGAAAGTTGATAAAGTGACAAAGAGGTTGAAGCAATGTCCAAAGAAATAGCTTGCTTGCATTACTCAAACTTATATCTCTGACACACAGAGTAACAAGTTCCTATTTACACAACATACATTTAATGCTGTCAATAGAAAACCTAGATTGAGTTAAAAGTTTCAACTTATGCATCAAAGAAGATGATTGTCAACAAACTCGGGGAGCACATTTCACATAAGAACAATTTAGTTGGGAAAAGCATAATAAAATAAAACCCATCAGAAGCAAAACAAGACAAAATATAAGCCACATTCTTTTTATAAGGAATTATATCGTTGCATCACCAGAATAAATTTTCATAACTATAGATACATCATTCCGACAAGATTAATCTATACCTCTTTTCCTTCAAAATCAGTGAGCACAAAATCCCGCAAATTTGCAGCCATACCAACCTAATCACGTTAATATAATTTAATTAGTTTTAAGACAAAGGATAATCCAGTTTGCAGCATCTGGATCTGATAGCAAGGGATCATAAATTGTAGCATGATAAAAACATGCAGCACCTCTATAATTGCATTATACACACACACACACATGGTCCAGTGTTAAAAATGTTATTCTCCAAGCTAAACATAACAAGAGGAAACAAAATGATTAAGAACAATTATGCAACTATGTTAATCCTATTTTAATGGGAATCTACTAACTTTACATGCAGATGGTACTATCAACTCAACCACAATCAAGTGGATATATACACTGCAAGGTAAAATAGCATTTAAGCAGGTCCTTAGCTATATAAGTTCATAAAAGAGTTTAGCAAAATAAAGATAATTCAAAATGCAATAAAAATACCAATGTTACTCCAAATCTTCATTTTCCCTTATGCATCAGTGTTCGACACTTATGTCCAACACTTATTCAAACATTGGTATGGGGGGTACAATCATCCAAACATATGGAAAAACTTGGAAAAAAAATGAACATACTTGCGTTGGATACATACCCGTATCCAACACTCACCCCCGAGCCCTAGTAACATAGTTTAAAACCATCTATTAAACATTATCACATGTTCAGATCAAGACACTTAACCTGGATGTGGTCCTTTGCTGAAGCAAGCATAGCTTTTTCAACAGCTTTTGTACCATGATCATGACCATTAGGCTGCAAAAGAAGAATAAGAGGATACTAAATAAAAATAAGTTACTGTATGTTTTGCCAAGAAAAAAAAAAAGAGCACATGCAGAAACAGTTTTTTCAACAACAGTATAGCAATACTTAATAAACTGAAGCAAAACTTAATTTTTATAAAATCACTTTCAAGCCAAAAAAAATGCAGGCGAGAAGTTAACAATAACACTTTTCACCAGTATCAACTGCTGCACAATATGTATGAATAATGATTCTTTTTAGATGCATATCATGGAAGAATCCAAGAAATTATTCACATGGCGAACCAAAAATGCAACTGATGAACCTTGTTATATCTCATATCAGTTATTTGGGATGTACAGCGGCCATTAATGAGAGTTCGTTTTCCCAACTAGTGCTAATTAGTTTAGGGTCCAGATGTCTTAATGCAGAATTAAAGGTGACATTATGCAAAGCACGATACGAAAGTTAAGACACAAGTGTGTGTGTGTGTGTGGATGTGTGTATAGTCCAAATGGCTGCCAAATAAATTCTCAATTGTAGCCTTTTTTTTCCTATAAGAGGGTGGTCTAACAAGATAGCATGAAAATAGAGAAGTGTAAGTCCTCTTAATAGGATTAAATTTTTCATTACCTCAAAAAACAGGCCTGTTATAAATCCTTGCTGAAGAGGATGACCAAATGGAGATCCACCAAGCATCGCATCCCGAATTCGATCATTAAAACTGAGTGAAATTAACAAAGCATAAAACCAAACAAAGCTTGTAAAAAATGCATATCCATATGAAAGGATGATGATCTTTTTCGATTTGAGAGAAATGATCAAAAGAACAGAAATTATGGGCTTTGGCAAACTGGCAGCAAGAGCACACAACAGAATTTTGAGATAATGCATAAAAAGGGCAATTTTTTTTTTTTCTTAAATTTGCACTTAATGTTAGTTCCAAAATAGATGAACTTCATTCTAGATGAAATAAAATAAATATATTTGGGAACATTCCATACTTTATAGTTACTCTGGATTTTCTATTGCAAGCATCAATGGTGTAGGTAACAAATGAGTCAGCCTGTGTTGCTCCAACTTTTCATTTTTTTTAAAGTATCAGTGTCCGACAACTGTATTTGACACATATCTAGACATAGGTACAGGATATGATCCTCCAAAGACCTCCAAATACATTAAAATCTCGAAAAAAAAAATTGAATATACCTATGTTAGACACATCTGTCTGACACGCACACCTTAGTCCAAGTAACATAGGTGTCAGCAATGGCACTTATTTTGCACCAAATTAAAAGTTGAATGGTTTGGTAGAACCAAATACAATGGCTTAATTTAAGACCTGAAGAAAGTTCAATGGCTACATCATACTTTATCTCAATGCTTTCTTTTAACTCATCCTAGCATAATAATTACCAAGCCAATTACAAGCCTGAGATTCTGACTTATTACCAAATATATTTACTTTTTTATCCCTTTTTCTTAGAATATCTATTCTAGTTAATAGCAATTGAAAATACGATACATGTGGTTTATAACCATTGCAAAAGTAATCGAGCATGATAATTACCAGGCCAACTACAAGCCCGAGATTCTGACTTATTACCAAATATATTTACTTTTTTATCCCTTTTTCTTAGAATATCTACTGCTAGTTAATAGCAATTCAAAATACAATAGATGTGGTTTATAACCATTCCAAAAGCAATTGATTTACCATGATTAATGACCTCTATTATATACTAAACATTTAGTTTGAAATAGTCATTTTATTTCAGCATGGATATTCACCAGGCAATTTTTGGATGAACACAAACCATATTCTCTTTCTTTTTTCTTGAATATCTAAACTTGCTTACTTTATATTCAAAATTAATTTTTTTAATTAATTTTTCATTACTTTGTTTTCATTGGCATCAAGAAAAATATTGAACAACGATATTATTACAAAATGAAATTTAAAATTTTAAGATAGATTACCTTAAGAGACAAATTTTCTTTAAAACTCTGTGTTGAGTCAAAAAAGTTGACTTATGTTGAACAGAGGTAAGTATATGATTAACAAAGAGAATGTAAGGAACAGTTAGAGATTTGTATTTTAGAAGTACCTTCCTATTCCAGTCCCACAAATATTAAATTGGGAAGCGTTTATCCCACGCCCATTTTTTGCAACTTCACCAAAGTCCCATCCTTCACCATATCTGTAAGTAAGAAAATTCCCATCTAAAACACAGCAAGCATAGTTGTTCGATAAAAAACTCCAAAATTTTTTAAACACAAAGTTCCATAGGAGACCACTGGATTTTGAGTACTTTCCTGTAAAACTACATTGCTCCGACTCATCATTTTTATAAAAATTGCTCATACGGGACACATATTTGAACAATATGACCCTCTAGGGACCCTCCAAATACAGAGAAAAACTTAGAAAAAAATGAACATACCCATGTTAGACAAAGACAAACCTGAATCCGAGTAACATTGCAACAAAACACTTTATTTTTTTTTTTTTAAGGGAAAAAACATTTTATTTCTAAATCTTGTAATTCAAAACTTTGATCTTTAAAATTATTTAATTTGGATATTTTATCCATTTTTTAGAGGGAAAAAAACACTATTGAGAATTCATTAAGATAACATCATTTTGATTTCATTACTATTTTTTCTTGTATTTGACTCATTCTTTCTTCATTTCTTCTTTTACTTTTCCCTTTGCAAAACACCTTGATTAAATCTCTCTCCCACACTAGGTTTCTCTGTCTAACATTCTTCCTCACTCCTCAAAAGGTGGCTGCAACTGAGAGACCGAGGAGCAGGGAAATGTTACAGAAAGAAAAAGAATAGCCGTTACTGATAGAAAAGAATAAGAAGAAAATGAAGGGAAAAACAAGATAAAAATCAAAAATTAAAAAAAAAAAAAAAAGGGGGAAAAGGAAAGACAGAATAAGAAAAAGAAGCAACTCAAAAAGATATCATTGTGCGGGTTAACACTAAATTTAGATGGAAAGTTTGAACCTACGTTACTTGAATTCGGGTATGTGTTCGAGATGAGTATGCCTTTTTTTTTTCTTAAGTTTTTCCATGCATTTGGAAGGTCATATCCCCATATTCACATCCAAAAATGCAGAGTTAGAGCAACATAGGTTTGAATTGTACTAGTCTTTTTGAAAATTAATGGTCTGAATCACAACATTTTAAAATCAAGTCAATATGATTTTCTACATAATCTACCTACTATTTATATTACGAAAATGTAGAGCCATTTCCGACATAAGCACTAAAAAAGGAGTCACAAAGATAGAAAATCATTTCATGAGAACTCACATATAAATTCTTGAACCATCAACCCCATCCTTTTCCTTCGCTAGGCTACAAAGTGCATCTTTTGCTTTGACCTATGGAGGGATCAAATTTGTTTTGCTTGGGTTAAATCGCTAAATATAGGAGAAATAAAGTGATCTAAAGACACCAAAACCACAAGAAAATATAAATAATCACCACATAATTGATTGCCAGTTCAAAAGATCATCAATAATGAAAACTCAACCATGTATTGCTCACTAGACGAGTTCTTCGCACATCCATAGATCATTATTTGAAACAATTTATGTTGACAAGAAACCGACATACTATATATTAGAGCTTATAACATTAACTAGCATGAAAAGCCTCGTTCATAATTTTAATATACCAAACATATTCATTTCAACAGCTAACTGAGCAATTTATACAATTTAGCTCCATTAGTAGACCATGTCTATGTTACACATTCATTTTCTCTAAATTACTTATGTCTAACACAAATTCAGATACGGGTATTGGGATATGATCCTCTAAATATATGGAAAAACTTAGAAAAAAATAAGCATACTAGTGTCGGACACATTCATATCAAACACTCAGCCCTGAGTCCGAGCAACACAAGGCCATGTATGGATCAAAATTATATGTTGCTTATCACCTCATGAGTCATGACTTGTATAAATATGGGAAAACTAACAAAGCCATTGTCGAAAATAATAATTTAATATTTCTAGAATGTTTAAGATCATGGTTCATTGGATATGTATTTGTCCCTTTAGTTGTTCTAGATGAATTAATTATAGTTCATGTATGAGTACAATTATGGTTTAGGTATAGGTTTAATTAAGTACACGCATCTATGGCCTTCAATAAAGTCCATGTATCTACTCATCTTATGTACCTATATATAGCCTTTGTGATAGTGAATGGAAACCAATCCAATTCATCTCAAGAAATCCTCTTCCTTCCTAAACAGTTTTCTCCCTTTTCCTACAAAGTAGTATCAAGAGCTGGTTTACTTAGCCTTAAGAAACGGCAACCGATAGTTTATTTTCATTCCAATTTCCTCGCCTTGCAAAGGAGAATTAGGAAACTTGGTGTCTTCGTATGAAAGCGTTACTTGGATCCCAAGATGTGTGGGAAATTGTAGAAAAATGTTGTAACTCTCCTGAAGATGAGCCATCTTTACCTCAAATTGAGAAAGATGCTTTGGAAAAGACAAGAAAAAAGGATCAACAAGCCCTTAACCTCATCCATCAAGGGTTGGATGAATCAATGTTTTTGAAAGTAGCCGATGTCATTACCTTTAACGAAGCTTGGGAGATTTTGCAAAGCTCTCTTCAAGGAGTTGACAAGGTGAAGAACGTTCGACTCCAAATCTTAAGGGGTGACTTCAAAGCTTTGTGTATGAAAGAGTCTAAACCTATTTCAGATTATTGTTTGAGGGTGAAGGCTATTGTAAACCAATTAAAGAGGTATGAAGAAAATATAGAAGATGTTCCTGTGGTGGAGAAAACTCTTCATTCCTTGAGCCCAAAATTTAATTATGTGGTTGCGTAATTGAGAAGACCAATCTAGTCACCATGACGATTGAGCAATTGGAGGATTTTCTACAAGCTCGTGAAGAAAAAATCAAGAAGAGGCACATAGAGCCTTTGGAGCAAGTCCTAAAATCCAAAGTTTTTATCAAGGATGATGGAGGTGAAAAAAGTCAGAGAACGAGGAAAAGGAAGAACCAACCAGGGCAACACCAACAATAATGAGAGAAGCCTTCAATCGACTAGAGGTCATGGAAAAGGTAGAAGAAGAGGTAGTGGTAATGAAAGAAGGTATGACAGATCTAAAGTTTAATGTTTTAGTCGTCATAAATGTGGACATTACTCTTGGGAGTGTAGAAATAAAGTTGATGAAAAGGACAATCCTGTTGACAATAAGCAAGAAAAGGAGGAGCCAACCTTGTTGCTTACGCTCAAGAAAAAAAGGAGCCAACCTTGTTGCTTACGCTCAAAGTGGAAGAGAAGGACGATTCAAGTTTATGGTACAACGATAATAGAGCAAGCAATCACATGTGCGGCTACAAAGAAAAATTTGTGGAAATCAATGAAAAGGTGAACGGTTGTGTTTCCTTTGGAGACTCTTCTAAAGTCCAAATTCAAGGAAAAGATACAATTCTAATTTCCTTAATAGATGACATCCATGGGCTTATTTCAATGTTTATTATGTACCTAAACTAAAAAATAATATTTTGAGTTTGGGGCAACTCCTTGGAAAATGATTTGAAGTTCACATGAAAAATGGTTGTTTATGGCTTAGATATCAAAATGCAAATTTGATTACAAAGGCGTTTATGTCAAAGAATAGAATGTTCTTGTTGAATCTCAAGAAATTCTCATCCTCTCTAAATACTACTCTACCTCATTTTCCCATATGCAATTAAAATTTCAATGGAAAGCCTTCTTTATTTCTCTCTAAGTCTTTTAACAGGGAAATCATAAAGGTAAGCTACATACCATTGTATGTTTCATAATGTGACCCATAAGATCAAAACGAAACCCATCAACCTGACAAATCCATCAACAAATAAATGTAAATGAAGGGCAAATTTCAGTAATAATTCATAAAAATAACATCTATGAAAGAAAGTTACATAAATATACAAGAAATAAAACAATCTAATTACCTAAGAAAAGTAACAAATAAAATATTTTTACCTTATAATTAACCACCCAGTTCAAAAGATCATCAATAATAAGGCGCTCAACCATGTAATGCTCACTAGCAGTATTATTGACACATGTACTATTCTCAATGAAACCATCCGCGTTCCTTCTCAGATAGTAACCTGGAACAATCTATAAGGAACTTTCTATCATGACAAAAGGATAAAAAGTCCTTACTACCCAAATAATATAAGCAACTTGGACACAAGAAAAATAATGACCTTGTCGAGAACAGAATCCTTATCAAAAGGACCACTTGCATGCAAGTGATTATAAACAACATCCAAAACAACACGAAGACCAATATGGTTGAGTGCCTGCAGCCAGAAAGTGAAACCGTTTGAGTGAGTAGAGATGAATTTCTTTAGTTTTTCAACATACAACAAATAATGCAACATTGATGGTTCCATGGTCAGTATTCTAAATGCTCACTGGCCCCAACTTATGTTGCTTCAACTCTTAATTTTTCTTAAAGTACCCATGCCCGATATTTTTTTGGAAATGGGGATTTAACACTTCAGGGACCCTTCAAATACATGGAAAAACTTAGAAAAATTGAACATACCCAAGTCAGACACATGCCTGTATCCAAAACTCACACCCGAGTCTAACATAGGCCCCAACATGCAAAGGAGGAAAAGAAAACATCTAAACCTGAATCATCTTCCTAAACTCAATTATACGGCATGGACCATTCGGGTCACTTGCATAACTTCCCTTTGGGACACCCCAGATAATAGGATTGTACCTTCATAAGGCAATCAATGAAGCATTAAAGCATATACAAGGTAATAGATATGGCGATTTCTTATCCAAACTTTAGTCACATGCTTACCCCCAGTTATATGCATCATCATTCTGGATGGCAGTAATTTGCGCTTGTTGCTCTGCTGAATCTGGTGGTAGGTTCTCCAGAATAATGGGATCTGCAACAGCGTTGATGTTGAAAAAATAAGCTGCCAATACAACTAAGGAAAGCCAAAACCAAGCACATAAATATATATATATATATATATATATATATATCCAGCTATCAAAAGAAAAGATTAGCAACCATATATGCAAAAGGAATTTTGAGAAAAGTTATGTTACATTTGACCAGCTATAATTACATGTTTGTATGTCCAAAATATGATAATGTTCAACCCCTATATTTTTGTTTAATTTTCTGAAGTCATGATGTAGGTAAGTTAGGATTAGAAAGGGGAAAGGCTAAATCAACAAAGACGGAAGGAGAGTCAACCTAAAAGAATTTTTTTTTTTTTTTAAAGAATAATAAAAGAGTTTAAGTGTTAAACACTAACCATTAAACTTAGATAAGGTTAAAATGAATTTGATAACCATTGATACACAAAAGCCTCCTTTTGGTTAACACAAGCAACCCTTTTTTTTTCTTTTTTTCTTACTTTTTCGGGGGATGGTTTTCTCTCCTTTCAGAGAGAACAAGGGGCGGTGAAGGGAAGAAATGGAAACAAAAGAAATTGTTGCTTTAAATACAACCTATGTTTACTCGGACTCGGGTGTGAGAGTTGAACATGGGTATGTTCAATTTTTTCCAAGATTTTCATATATTTGGAGGGTCCTTAGAGGATCATATCCCATACCCGTGTTCGAATATATGTTGGATACAAATGTCGGACACAAGTACTTCAAGAAAAATAAGGAGTCAGAGCAACATAGAATACAACATCCCAAGACACTAAAATGGAAAATCTCTTACCCACATACTTCCAATTCTCCTTCTCATCATCAACACCACCAAATTGGAAGGTTGGCAACAAATGAATATGAGTAATGCCAGCATTTGATAACTTCTTCAAATGGAGCACACCTGCTGAGTCCTTCATATTGCATGAACTAAATGTTAAGAAACTAATAATCAATGCATAATCATCTTTAACCCAAAGAAAAGCAAAAAATAAATGCATAGTCATAGCATTTTCTTTTCCTTAAACATGAAATTTTTATGCATAGTCCGCTTCAACTTCCTTTTTTTTTTTTTTTTTCAATCTTAGGCTCCAATTAGTAACTAAAGAAGTGGATCATACAAATGTAAGGTGGAATTTTAATTTTGGACAAAACTCAAAAAATACCATCCCGTGTAACAAAAGTAATAGTTTGCTTACAAATCACGCAATTTTACTAACACTATTATTCCCTACACCAAATATCATTGTTTGCAATTCGAGAAACTAAAACTTATATTTTACATTTCCCTTCAATTTTTCAACATTTAAAAAAATTAAAAGCAAAGATAATTTTGATATTTTCAATATAAAGAAAGCATAAAATCGAAAACTTTCCTAAAACGATGTGCAAAAGTCAAACAATACTTCTAACTCCATATGGTACAAATAAATTTGTATATAGAACACGTGTAAGGAAAATGCCTTAGTTTGTTCCTAATCAATCAAGGATCCAATTGAAGATTAAGAAACTACACCAATTCCAGAAAAGAAAGATGCAAACGAAATTAAAATCATGCATGCTCAGCAATTTTGTATTGTAGCAGGAACTACAAACATTTTAGATTTATAGTAGAGACTAGTAGACAAAACTATGCATACTTTTGAGAATAATTTTCTTAAAAAATAAGGATCACAAGAACACAACTACCTGCAAGGTGAAAGCCATATAACCACCACGAAAGTCAGGAAACACAGCTTCGTCATTGGCACTGCAATAGCGACAAAGATTCTCATTATTAATACAACTTCTTGAACACTGCAAAAGGGCCAAAGAATAAAAAATTGACAAAACCTAATTTAGCACATAAGCGAAATTTAGAACTTTGTGACATTGGCTATATAAACTTATGTTGCTTCAACTCTTCGTTTTTCTTTAGTACCCACATCCAACACTAGTGTATGACACATATTTGGACATAGGGATGGGGATATGACCCTCCAAATATATAGAAGAACATTGAAAAAATTGAACATACCCATTTCCAGCACATACCCATATCCAATGCTTACGATCAAGTCTGACTAAAAGATACAAACCTTTTGGTTGATTACCATGGCCCTTAAAAAGGGGTGGTAATAAGCAAGCTAGGGTTCAAATTCCCCTTCTCTCTACCTCCCCACTCCAAGTCCCCATACAAGTACTTTTCTATTGAACAAAAAATAAAAATTATAGTAAAAGGATAACATGATCTGCAGCTCCAAGGACTCGTACGTACACAGGGCCGGCTTCACATTTTAAATTTGGGCCTGATGTCTAAAGTGACTCTTCCTAATTAAATAACTCTACGAACTATTTGAACACCGCCCAACAAAGATCTTATCAAATACTACATACTATCCAAATAAAACTATACACTATTTTGGAGAAAGAAAGCAAATGTTAGCTAGATTAAGTTGTACAACCAATAAAAGAATTCCATATCTACCTGAAATCCCGTACGTGTAGTTCATATATACTTATGTCAGAGAAAGAAAGTAGATCAGGCTTCTCGTCTGCCAATTTATCCCATCCTTCAGGTTTTAAATTGTCAGAGTCAAGATTAACGAACAAAGTTCGCCTACCATTATATGAAAGCCTGCTTCAACAACGAAACAACATAAACATCACATGAAATAAACACAATGTTTATCTCCATTACATAATATAACCATGACCGGGTAGGAGCAGACTGTATAACTTTAGATATGAATCACCATAATTATTCCAGAGAATTATTGGCTAACTGAGAGAAGCCAGCATACCCTCTTGCATTTGGATCATTTGCATAACATTTTTCAATACGCAAGGTGCTCGGATGATACACAGATACTTCATACATGTAGTAGCAGCCTTCCCAACTTTTTGGTCCTTTAGTACTCCAAACACAATTATTTTCCTCGAGCGGGATAATTTCCAGGGGACTCCCACCAACTGGATCCTTATAGATGTGAGCATACACTGCCTAATTTAATTCATAGATAAGCGAAAAGAAGAATAAAAGCGTGTTATTAGTTATGTGAATGAAAATGATTCTAAACAGCAAAAATGAGATTTCTTCAATTTTCTTAAAGTAGCACAATACCTGGGCGGTGGGAGCCCATAGGTAGAGAAAGACCGCTTCTTGTGAATAAAAAGCACCAAGAGGACCATCATATGAGAACAGTTCATCTAGGACACCAGGTAACTGCAAACCAGTAGCATTGCTGCATTTTCCATGCGCTGTATGGAAGAAGGATAAAGTATATAAAAATGATAGGCACCAAATTAGAAGCACTAACTGGCCAAAGATATTAGAAGCACTATTTTCATTCAGAGCGAGAAATTGATGAGAAATCCATCCAGACAATAGATGAAAGTGACTTCATCAAACAAACTAATGCTCATGCAACCATAGAATTTACAAATAAATAAGATGCAATTTCAGAAAAATGGAAAAGAAATACAGAACAGCAGCAATATTTTATTGTGACACATCACCAAACCAATACTGCTAACTTAAAACAAAGATCCCATAAAAAAAGTCCAACAGATCAATCAATGTACCAAAAAGCATACAAAATTAAATATAAATACCTGAATAAACAAATTTAAAACTGAATTGGCATGAATAGGCTCTTAGCAACAGCAGGTATTTTATTATAAAATGGCAAAGACAAAATCGAGGATACTTAAAAACTTATCATCCAAATATGAGATGATTTACTTCATCACTGGTGGCAAATAATTTGCACATAAATAGAAGAGAAAAGAAAAGAAAGATGACACCAAAATGCTTACAGTTAAATGCAGCAACTGCTAATTGGCATTTTACGAGATTTTTGGCATCCACAGCAGGAGGCAATTTGAAAGCTCTATAGTCTCGAATATGAGGAAACTTATCGATTGCCTAACAAGATCAAAGCAGGAAGTGTAAGTGAATTAAAAGGAGCACTTCAAACTTATGAAAAATATACCACGTTATGGTGGATAAGCAAGAACAATTTGTAGGCAAACCGCACAAGGAGACCAATAACAACTAGCAGTGATAGAACTCAAAGTTTTCATTTATCACTGAAAAATAGAGAAAAAGAAACGTAATCACATTTGGAGGTAGCCCACAGCTGTCTTCCTCAAGCTTAATTTCCACATCTTGGCCTGTCATAACAAAGATAATATCAAAGTTAGAATAGTGGCCTTTTTTATTTACAGCAAAGATAAGAGGCTTCTCAAAAACTTAGATCAACATTATTGAAAGGTAACTGTCAGCACAATCCAGACCTTGAATTCCATCCTCTGTAATAGATAAAACAGCAATTTTACTTGCATACAAGTAGCAGGAACCCTCCCCAACATTCACATTCCACGCGATTACAGTTTCTGCAACCCAGTACGCTCTCGAATACAACAAACTGTCCTGCAATTTATCACCATTTTATTAGCATGCATTCGTACAAACCAAATATTTCAATCAGGTGTTAAATGGTTTATATACATAATATATATATATATATATATATATATATATAAAATTCAATTATAAAAGTCTCAAGTTTTCTTTCCAATCAAATATGTTTTGCTAATTCTATTCAAAACATTCTTATTAAAAAACACCATGTTTATTTTCAGCATCCCAAATTAAATTGAACCAGGATTTTATCTTTTTTATTAAATTTAGTTGTTAAAGAAACGAGAGAACAAAATGAAACCCATTTCTCTGAATGCAATAAAATTACTCAAACTACCATCAAAACCCGTATATAATATCAGCCAAAGGGAAAAGAGTATCCAAAGAAGAGAAATTTGAACTTAAAAAAATGAAGGAAACTATCAATTCAAAATACGTAGAAGCCGAAACCATCAATTGAAAATATGTAGAAACCCCAAAGACAAAAAGAAGAAGAAGAAGAAGAACCTGAGACGAAGAGGAGAGTTGAAAGGTCATGGAAGAAGACGAAGAAGAAGAGCAATGAAAGTGTCGTTTGGGAAAGGACGGGGAAGAAGAGAATAAAGGAGGGAGAACAGGGTTTGGTTTTGAATGGAAACGACGTCGTAAAGTAGGAGTGAGAGGACAACGAAGAGGCCTGAAGGGTTTTGGCAATGGTGGTGACTGGAGAACTGAAAATGGAAGACAAAGTACATTAACCATTTTGATTCTTTTTTTTAATTTTTTTTTAAGGCTAATGTCCGTCGAATGCTCAGATGAAAAGAGAAAGTAAAGCAAGTAAAAAGATGATCTTTCTTAGATATTTTTCTTTCGGTCATATCCATTGGCAAATGGCAATGGCAGAGATGAAATCATGACAAAAAAGAATCAAAAATAATTCTCTATGTCATGAATTTCCAACAGAATCAATCTGAATAATAATTTGGATATTGAATTTTAATTAAATTCTTTAAATGCCATAATTATTGTTGCTATTAATTTTGCTTCTCCCATTACAACTTTTTCAACCTCAATTTCATGTTCTAATTATCCTTATTCCATCAATGTCACTTTTCATCAAACAGAACAATATTATTGTTTTTTATTTTATTTTTTTAATAAAAGAGATATAAGTTTGAAAATTAAAAAATATATATATAATAAAATTCGAATCAATCAATATTTATTAAAAATAATTAAATAAATTAATTGTATTAAATTTGAAAATTTACGTTATATGAAGTAGCTTAATTAGCTTTGAAACTTGTCTTGAGAGATTGTAATCAAAACATAACTCAAATTTGTGTTGGAAGAAAAAAACAACTCAAAAATTGGAATATACGAATCTGTTGAGACATTTGACTCATCAACCTCATCACTCGAATAGATGTATAATATTATAGTATAAACTTTAAAAATTAAGTTAAATTATTTATATTTATAAACTTAATAAAAATAAATTAATAAAAACTAAATTTTAAAAAAATATATTTTTAAAAAAATAAATTATAAACAAAATATAATATGGACGGGCATAAACGGGTTTGAACTTTCTATTTACAAATATAGGCGAATTTGAACAAAATTTGATGTGCATATTTTGGGGTCGGGCCGAGGTTGAGTAAGCATATTTAATAGTTATATCATGTTCAAGCCCGACTCGACTTATTAGCAAATCTATTTGGGATATATTTATAATAATAAAATAATCTATATTAAAAGAATCTCTAAATGTGTCTTGGTTTTTAAAGATATTTTTCCTTTTGTAGACATGGCAGAGATGGAAAGTTTGGGAGACGAGAAGAGATATGGAAAAAGAAGATGAGAGAAGGAAGGAAGAAAAAGGGGACAGAATATGGAAAAAAGGAAACAGAGTGAGATGACACATATTTGTTATCCATGCAGGTTATTTTCTTTTGCGGATTAACACTTGCCTCACACGTGTTTTTTCTTTCCCATCTGCTCTAAATTTCGTTAGAGAAAAAAAAAATATTTGAAAACGAATGACAGGTCTAGAATTGTTGAGCAACGAGGAAAAAAAACATAGAAAAAAGAAAGGAGAGAAATAGAGAAAGAATAATTAAAGAAAGAGTGAGTTACTGTAGGTGGAAAATGGGATTCACTGTAATTTAAGCTTGAATAAAGCCTCTTTCAAAGGTCCTATGAGAAACTTGGTCTTGGGAAAAGGGTGAATAATGAATGCAGGCTGTTGGATTGATGTTAAAATGAAGGTGGTCAACTAATCGGACATGCTAATGGGGAAATCAGAAGACAGGGGAGATGGATTTAAGGGTAACTGATATTAGGAGTCATGTTTTGGCTTCAATTTTTTGGATGAACTTTTATTTTATTTTTCCAAAAAAACCACATTCGACTTCTAGATCAGAGCCACAACAATCAAAGAGATAGATATATAGTTGAAGGGATGTGAATGAGAGTTTGACAAAGAGTTTTCAAGTTTACCACTGATAAAAAAGTTTCTTAAAATTTTCTATTTTGCCTTTATCCCTTTTTCTTTTTTTGCTTCTTGTTAATCTTTAATAATTCAAAGCTTTATTTTTTTTATTTAGTATAATAGTGATAATCATCCAGATTTATAATTATTTTATACTCAATTTTTAAGATTACCATTTCATCTTGATAATTACAGTCACTAGCATCAAGAAAAGGCTCATTGCAGAAACAAAAGACTGACATGGCATTTATTAGATTGTAACTTAATCTCTCACAAAGACCTGCTAAAGCAGCAAATCCTATTTAAGATGCAACATCCTTAATCTTTGCTGCATTTGTTAAGGTGACAATCTACGAGACTAAACTTACAAAGTTCTTTCAAGGAACATGCATTAGTTAATATAGCAAATGACCCTCACACTAGCTGTAAGTTTCTGCTGTTCACAAAATCTATAATAAAGTACTTTCTTCAAATGAAAACCATAAAATGTTGCAGAATCTATCACACAAAAATTTAGCTATGGATACCAATATCAATTGGTGATGGATAGGATTATACCATGCATAAATATATTTCTAATTTACTTGACATTAATTATTGTAAGTTGTAACCCCATTTATGAATTCTTCCATCTTTCAAACAACTATAAGCATTGGTCCTAATTAATTATGGAATGGTCTTGGAATAGATAAGTTTATGGCCATTTTAGCATTTAAGGGGTGAATGAAGAGTATATTTATACATATATGATTGCATTTGAGCTGAGAATGGAAAATTTCAAAGATGACTCCTTTGTTAGTAGATTTGGAGCTTTACTTGCTAGCTTTGTAAAGAAGCTCACTTGAATTGATGCTAGTTTAGACAACATTTATCCATGGTGCTTTGAGGTTAAAAGGAAACCTAGACAAAAACAATGCTTAATCCAATGATTGATTCGATTTTGAGGTCTCTCAACATACACAGATATTGGTATAATGCATATTGTTCTCATCTATAACTGTTCTTTGTAGATTAAAAGGTATCTATTTTATCTTGGTCTTTCTACACCTAGGGAAGGAGTAAATAAATGAGAATACCAAGAAAGAAGTTAGATCCTCAGCTCAAGGAATTTTAGCTTAAATGATAGAGATCTTACTATCATTTTTTACATGTTGTTCAATTTGGGTTTAGAGTTGATTATTGATTTCAAATTTTCGTATGTTTTGGTGATTCAATTGATTATGCTTTAATTAGTTATTGAAGTGTTTTAGATTTTAATTATTTTTTTTATTTTCTTTCAAGAATTGTTCAAATTAAATTGCTAGGTCTTAAAGTTTTGGAAGACATTCATTCTACCAAATCATGGTGTCATCATTTAGTTAAATCATAATTTGATGCTGCCAAATGCTATCTAACTTTGAAGATTGTTCAAAGCTCTTAAAGTAATTTTTAGACAACCATACATGTAAGACTTCTGGACTAAGAATTGCACCTGTAAGAATTTCCCACTCTTCCCTTTATTTTTATTGAAGAAGTCTTCAGAATTCAACGAGCCCATTAGAACAAAAGACAACATTGTTGTTTAATGCTTGTTTTCCCTGAGAATGAAGCTATTAAATGTGAAACCACTCACTATTTCTTAATTATACTTCATTCTTGACATACAGCTTCCATTGGCTGGGGCCTTATAAAAATGATCCATTAGATAGGGAGCAAAATCTTCAGAAGTAATCTCTACATCGTAGCACTCAAGTCTAAAAGAAACACCTTAAGATCTTTTCCACCTGAAGAAACAAAATTTGCATTGTCCTGCATCTGCTTGAAGTAGGCACCCACCACACAATATATATGCATATATAGATTTAATGTAAATAAGTTTGCAGTGTATTTTGTTTTGTTTGTTATGTTATCCATTTTAGCATCCTATGAAACCTAATTGTTTTATATTTTCTCTTTTGGTGTACCAGGCTGCCAACGTTCCAAGCCTTACTCTGCAATCATCTTCTGATTTTGGTGTTCGTTTGGAAATTGGGTGTTCATTTGTATCCCATTAATGGTTTGTAATATGTTCTGTAAACTTTTGTACACGATGAAACTGATGAATGTAAACCAAAAGTGTTTCCACTTGCTATCTCCTAATTTTGTTTTTTCTCACACATTCAAATGCTCATGCAGAGCATGAAGATTCTACTAGTGCATGATTAATTAATTGCTTGTGGATGTTGATTGTAAATTTGTAATTATTTTTTAAAATGTGTGTTGTTATTGTTGCTTTTACAATGTTGATTGTGTAAGCTCATAGTGTATTGCCAAAATCATTATTGAAAAAAATTGGATTGATCAGTCAAACCAGTTCAATTAAAAATTAGAAGCTTATTCGATTCGATGCTATATAAAAAATCGAGTCTTAATTGAACCGATAAAAAATAGCTAAAAATTAAAAAAAAACCTTTAATTAAGTTTTTGAATGTGATAAGATTTGAACCTATTATCTTTTTTAAATTATTTAAAATTAAAATTATTTTGAAAATATTTAAATCTTATTCAAATGAACCAATCAATCCAACCAATTAAACTGATTAGACCAAAAATTGAAGATCATATTAATTTAACATTTGATTCAATTTTCTATAACCTTGGCCAAAAGTAATTCCTCATTGAACGTCCATCATTTTATGAGCTTTGATTTCCTCGCATGATAGGCGGCCTATATTGTATAATTCATATAATGTTAATCAAATTTTAACTTTAAATATAAGAAAAATATTAATAAACACTAATATGAAACTAAAATTTTTATTTTATTGTGAAGAGAATATCTTTCTTTTCTCATACTATCTTTGAAGAGAATTTTAAGAAAGCTCTCTTCTTGGTATGCAATTTGTTTTATATTTTAATTTATATGTTACAAAAATAATGCAATATTTTATATAAAATTAAATTTTTATATTTATTATAATTATTATTGTTGATGTCTTCCTTGCGGGTACCAGAAGCCAGGCAGAGTCCTGCAACATAGAGGAATTCAGGAAGACGTCGGAGTTCTTACTCCGAAGGCCCTCTCCGATAGTCAAGTCAGAGGAGTGTTAGATGTAATGGTGTATAATTGTTTTTCTTGGAGTCAAATGCTTACCTGTGAGCATGTTTGCTCTTTTTATAGGATTTGTTTGGGGACACCGTGTCAGGTGATTTGGTGGTAATGTGACTATCGCCGAGCTAGGTATCAGGCTATGATGTCTAATGGTCGGCTCAATCAGTCGGCCGTCATTCAGTAAACGTCAACTCCGTATTTAAGTCGTTATTAGAGAGTCACATCACTATCAGGTATGGTTCGATGATCACCTTTGTGTTATTATCTGGAGATTGCCGGCTCGTTGGAACAGTGGATCGGGAATGGTTCGACGGTCATCATATGAGGAGGTATAACAATTATATTTAATATTACATTAAATTCTTTTTTTTTTATAAATAACTTGTTTTTATTTATCCAAAAGAACCAGAAATTCCTATTAAAAATCTGTACAAGCTACAAAAGCAATTACGAATGATCACTACACATTATTATCTATACTTCATGTGTTAATTAGTGTATTATTAACAACACTTTCTGTATTATTTCGGGCTTCTGCAAATTGCCAATTATTTGATTGCATATAGCCTGCATTTGATTATAAGTTTACCTATTTAAACAAAGCTTGAACTTCCTCTAAATGTCAATTTGTTCCATTCTTTATTTTGAAGAAATAAAAAGGAAAAAAATATCACATGTTGAATTGATAGTCAAAAGAAGCTAATAGCATGCTCTCAATATTTGCAACAAAATGTTTTATCAGAGGAAGTGGCGATTAGACATGTTCATGGATTATTTTATTTATTCAACTTATGCAAATCAAGCTTTGGACAAGGTGTTTTCTAATTTAGTATAATTTAATTTAGCTCGAATTACTATTTGCTAATACAAATATTTTTATTTAAATTTGATTATAAAAATATAAAAATATTTTATTAACTTGTGAACAGTAATTAGGGCTTTTGGGCCAACTCAAGCCCAACGTAATTCAAGCTTGAGTAAAAAAAATTACAGTACAACTCGACTTATGGACACCTTTAGTGATGATAGAACTATCAACAATTTTAACTAATTGTATGCTATAAATACTTTAATTTTATTCAGATCTTGTAAACATCATTTAAATTAATCAGGTTGAATTGTTTTCTGTTTTAAATTAACTTTTTTCATACTAATTTAAATCGAATATAATGTAACAAAAAAAAGAGAGATCATGCATCACAAAAATTTAAAAAAAAAAAAACCTTTAATTTTTTTCTTCTTGCCTCAACTTTTTGATGCAATCTACCATTTTGATGTCTCTATATCTTTGCATCGTATGTTTTCAAGTCATGCACATTGACATTGTGATTTCTTAAGGTATTTGTCATCACTTGATCATAGCATCTAGCCATTTTAATTTTTTGTTTTACTTATCGTCTACGTAAGATTTGATAGCTTTGGATATGATATGATTACATAATACAAGCACGATATAAAAATAATTAAAACACGATATAAAACAAATAAGAAGAACATAATATCAAGATTACTAGTGCAATCCTTTTTTTTTTTTTTGGTTTATTAAATAAGAATGGAGATTTAATAAAATTTAAAATTTAATAAAATAAAAACAAAATCAATTCACAAATATATTTTTTTACACAATGAATATTAAATAAGAATAAATTCAGATTTTTCGATAATGAAATTCCAAAAAAAAAAAAATTAAGCAATTAAATATTATCAGTATGACCGGTTTAGAAAAAAATTTCATTATTAAAGATTGATATTTTACAAGTGAAAGAGATGGCCACAGTCCATTCTCATTTGACTTTTAAGATAACCATGGATGATCCGTCATATTTATAAATAGATAGTTCAGCCCATTTTGACCCTCCCATGTTATTTTTTAATTTATTTTTTAAATATATTTTTTAAAATTTAATCTTTAATAATTAAATATTTTTTTATTATATTTCAAAATATAAATAACTGAACATATTTTTCTAATATTAATACTATAATATGACACATGTTTTCTTTATATGATAAGAATTAGTTAATATATAAAAATATATATTAATATATATTATATAATTGTAAAATGAGTCAAGTCGGGCTAAACTCGGGCTTTGAAAATTAGAACCAAAGCTCATCTCATTTTTTAAATGAGTTAAATTTTTTTTACCCAAATTTATTTTTTAAACCTAACATTTTTACTTAAATCTTTTCAAACATCGAATGAATTTTTTAACTTAAATGATAGGCAAGTGGTCTAAGTGAAGATAGATCTGGCTGCCTGGAAAGGACCAATTCTGTTTGTTTGACGTATTAATTAGTTTGCGAGTCCAAAGACAAAATGGAACCCTTTTAATTTGCCGACTATGGTTATGAAACTTGCTCTGCCCCAAATACTCTAAAATCCGACAAGCAAAAGCCCATAAATTGTTCCTTCTTTAGCAACTTCATTGACAAGGCTGATTTAAAATTTGGTCGATCTTTAGACACTCTATTCATGACGTTATTTTTTTTTTTCAAAAATTAGGTTTGGGTTTACGATTAATATTTTTATGTCATGTAATCTCAATTTTTTAAATTTTTAAAAATATTTATATTTAATATATATATATATATCGTACATATATTTGGAAATGAGCATGAATATGATTTTTTAAATCGAAAAAGAAACTTAAAAAAAATTAAGCATATTCATGTTAAATATATATTCATATTCATACTTAACTTGAATAAAAAAATTAAACATACTTATATTAAATATATATTCGTATTCTACGCTCAAACTGAATACCCATATGATTTTAGAATGTTCGTTTCAAGTAATTTGATGGTGCAGACTACAGAATGTTAGCTTAATAAGAAACTTTGAAAAATCTGACCTAAGCCACCAAAATTAAAACTTATTCAAGGGTTAGGTAACGTGTTTAATCCGACAATTCTATTTGTATTGAATTTGATTTGGATAAATATTTTAGTGATATGGATTAGCTTGATTCAATCCAAAAAATTATTTACATAATAAAAAATAAATTTTATTTAAATTTAATTATAAATATTAATTTTAATATTATTTTAAATATTGTATGGACTTTCGGCCCTACCTGATCCTTGATGGTACAGCCTATTGTGGCCTGCAAATTTCTACCATTCAAATGCGTATGTAGCTTTCAAGTGTATTGCAGAATTTCATATTCTTCTTTTTCTGTCAAGTTACATATTCATCCATAAAAAATTATTTTAAGGTGACAATTTTGCCTTTTCAATTGCAGTAACAAGGAAAAAAATTAATGGAATTTATTAGGATAAATTTTAAAAAATTTTATTGCAGAATTTTTTTTAAAAGATATCATAATTTCAGGATAGAGAAAATGTTGCAGATGTTGGGACTCGAATTTTAGATTTGTTGGATACTAGTTGTTTGCGTGAACCAACTAAACTAAATTCCGAGTTCATTTCTCTATAGTTTTTAGTCTGGTTTATAATCTCATATCTTCCAACTTAAATATGGTAGTTAAGTCTCTCTTATCAGATTTTAGATAAATTGGGTTTTTAATGATATAAGTTTTTCAATTATTGGTCACTTAATTTAATATGTACCAAAACATTCGCGATCACATTTTGACAATCATTTTGTCCTTTAATATTTGTTACACTTAGTGTCTTATTATCAATCAGGCTCTGTGTTGTTACTCTAATCCTCTCTCGACTTGTATCATTCTTTTGTACTTGAATACACATGCAAACTTATTAATTATTCATATAACTTACACATAAAGAAGCATATTATAATTTAAATATAATATTTAGACTGTATCCTATCTATTTTTATTTTTAAAATAATTAATCCTCAAACTTAACACATATTTAATTATTTAGTTCCAAGCCAAAGTCACAACCCAAATATGGTTGAAAACACAATTGGTCTGGCTAACAGAAGACATTTGAAACACACAGCTTTCAATCATTAGTCATTTTGTTAAGGGTTAATTATAAACATGACCAATGTACTCTATCAATTTTTGTTAATTCAGTGCTGAAGAAAATTTTAGATCAAATAAGTATTTGCATTATAATTACGTCAAACATATAGGTATTTCGTACTAATGGCATTAAATAAATGTTGATATGACATATAATTTTTAATTATATCGTGACATATAGCCGACATGGCATTTAACATAATGATGTGACATTTAGCAAAGATACCACATGTCACAATTAAATTGAATGTTAAATGTTATTTTAGTATTTATTTAACGGCCTTAATGCAGAGTAATTGTGTGTTCAACGAAATTATAATACAAATATTTATTTTAATCAAATTTTTTTTAGATATACAATTAAAAAAATGATATAAATATTACGTGTCATAATCA
This sequence comes from Adansonia rubrostipa, assembly GCA_038381775.1. Taxonomy (NCBI): domain Eukaryota; kingdom Viridiplantae; phylum Streptophyta; class Magnoliopsida; order Malvales; family Malvaceae; genus Adansonia; species Adansonia rubrostipa. The sequence goes on along the minus strand of JBBYHM010000020.1, from coordinate 4,872,255 downwards.
AATTAAATGTTAAATATCATATTAACGTGATACCTATGTTTTTTACGAAATCAAAATATAAGATGAGCTAAAATTCCCTTCAAGATGTCCAATCGGAGAAAGTGATGGAGTGAAGCGTGAATTGTGAAATTAACCCATTTCTTAAATCTCTTTTAGAACATATAAAATAATATTTCTTTTTTCCAATCAAAACGGTGCCAATCCAAATGGTCTGATTACATTGGTAGACCCGAGCCTGGAAAACGTGTGGGACCTTTTAACCGGTGAATCTTTGCACTAACCCAGCATGTGCCTCTGCATGATTAAGGCTAAATCTCCCGTTCAAAGCAAAATCAATTAACATCTTTAATTTAGTTCATATAATGTATACTTTGATGAAATTGCTGCATAAACGGTCTTAAAGCAAACAATGACCTTGACCCCTCCATGTGAAGCACAACTTTTAAAGGGCCCGGCAGTTAA
>JBBYHM010000020.1:4843953-4856368 GCA_038381775.1 Adansonia rubrostipa | reverse complement strand
AATTAAATTAGTAATTTTTACTTATTAATTGAATTAATATTACTACTAATAAAAAAATATTTACGATAACAATTTAAAAATATAGTGAAGTCAAATGTCAATTTTCATTAGTTTAAAAGTTTCTCAGCATTCATGCTTTTACGTATACTAATATAGCTTAAGTTAACAAAGCGCTTATTAATTTTCATGAATACTTAAAATAACTAAGTTTAATAAAACATATATTAATTGAAATTTCATTATCATGTAAAATCTACTCTACAAAATTATTTTTTTATTTTTTAATATTAATAACAATTAGAATTTTAAAATTAAAAAATTTAATGTAAACTTTAACTTTTTTTAAACACCAATAATTAAATCTAAGAATAAGCAACCAAAATTTTAAAATTCATTTCAAATTACTATTTGCCTTAAAGGCTACCTATCTTTAATTGTTTATCTAGAACACCCAATACCTTCAAGAAAAATACTTTGCATCTCCTTGCACTTAAAACAAATTGTTTTGGGTTTTGAAAATTAGTCACTAAATGTCTTGTTCTTTTTCGAATCAATAATTGCCTAATTCTATGGAACCTTTCTTGTAATAAGAGAAGTGCTTGATGAATAATCATGAAAAGAACTATGTTGTGCATTTGGTCATTTTAGCATGTTAGGAATTATTTAAAATCTTTTTTTTTATTGATCAAATCCCACGGCTCCATCTTGAGTCTAAGATGTGGCAACTGCTCCAAAGCTCCCAAATCAATTCCCATTAATTATAAATCACTTTCAAGTTATAAATAGGCTTCAACAACACTCCCAAGAGTAAAAGACAAAAGAATGAGATTATAGTCAAATCCTTCATCTCTTTAAGCTTCTAAGTAGTTTATTTTGTGTATAGTATTAATTCTTCCTATATTCTTTGTATTCTTTGTATTATAGTTTTGTATAATCATATTTTTAGAGCCTAAACTTTGTAAACACCAAACTTCTAGAAGTCATCTTTATTTATACCCAAAAACCTTACAAAAAAGGGAGGTTATTGCCTTAACCATCAAAAGGTAGAGACATTGTTATCTTTAACATGAAAGATAAAGGGCAGAAGTTCTATCTTAGCCTAAGTAAAAGATAGGGAGTCATAAAGATTATACCTTGTCTTTAAAATGTAACAATTCAAGTTAGTGAATTGTGAAACTCCTCAACAAGTGAGGCCAAAGGAGAAAACATAGGCATCAAGGTCAAACCTCTATAAATTATTTGTATTTCTTGCTTTATTCGTTACTAATTTACTTTGTTCATTTTGCTAACTTACAACTCCAACTGTTTTATTGTTTATATTTCTCAATTTATATATATTCCAAGTTTTAGTTAAAAAAAAGATTTTGAGAAATCAATTCACTCCCTTTTGATTTAATCACCACAATATCTAAGCAATTCATATCAGAGCTTTGGTCTCAATTTTGTTGGTTTAACCAACTCAAACAAAGATCTATTAATGACCAAGGAATTTTCAAAGTGATGATATAGAGCTCATGGGCTACGACGGACACCACATTGTAAAGCCTTTTCTTTTTAATGGAAAAGATTACGCTTATTGGAAAACAGGATAAGGTTATTTGTGCAAACAGATGATTACAAGTTTGGAAGATAATCACAGATAGACCTTTCATTCCAATGAAGCAAATTAGTGGAGTCCCAATACCAAGAAATGAAGATGAATAGGATGAGAAAAACACCAAGATGTAAGAAAAATTGATCAAATGCACAGTGAAATTTTTAAAATTTTTTAATTTTATCGTACTAAATCATGTTGATACACACAATAAAATCATCTTAATCAGTTACTTGAGCTGCAGATCTAAAGATATCATCTGAAAATTTCTAAATCTGTGTGAAAGCTTCAACCAATTAGCCTTCTATATTATTCTTCAATTATAGATGGTAAAGTGTGTGGGCACTCTTTGTCTCGATCAATTCTGAATTCATACGGCTTGTTTCTCCTTAGTGACCACCTTATGCCATTGGGTTTAGAATCACCAGATATTGCCATTGAAAACCTCTAATGTGGTGCCAAAGTCTAAGAAAAAACCTAGGCATAAACCTCTTATTTATATCAGGTAACAAGGTAGCCCTAATTTTAATTTTTAAATTAAAATAATTATTTTATTAATTCCATAAAACCTATATGTGGTGCCAACCTTAGTACAGGTGCCCACTATAATTTGGCCCAAATCCTAGTATTCATTGACAATATTTTGGCCTAAATTTATTTTTATGGAATTTAGCTTGTTTAATTTGAATACTAATTAATTCTGATTAAACTGTTAATTTTATTTAGCCTAATAATTTTTCATAACTCCAATTCTAATTTGAAATAAAATTATGGCAATTTTATTCAAATAGAATAATTATCAAAATAAAATTAACTATAATGAAATAATTAATTTAATCGTAAATTAAAATAAATAAATAATTTTTTAATTTATTGAGAATATTATCTATATTTAATTTATAAATAAATATTTAAACAAGTCTTAATAGATATTATATTAAATGTATAAATAATTAATTTTCCATATCTATTTAATTTAAATTAATTTTTATATTTATCAAAAGATAAATATAACTAATTTTTATCTAAACAAATATTTAATCAAATTAAATATATATTCTAAATAAATAATACCAAAAAATCATTTTCATTTATTTACTGGAGAAAATGCCTACACTCCTAAAGTGAGTGAATCCAGCATACCATTTCACCATATTGAGAATCTTCTGCTTTTAGATATTTCAATCAATAACCAACCGTTAAAAAATTATATTGAGCTAGTTGAGGGACCAGTTGGACATATATAATTAGGCTCTAATAAAATATTTATTAATTGTTTAATTCTAAATAATTAATCACGTAATTATTAATCTTAGAGTCGTACCACTACAATCCTAAGATTGTATTCCTAAATATATACTGTATTACGTACTCTTTATAAATAACCTTTTTGTCCAATGACCATGTCATTTGTGTAATACCATCATATGATATCCGTGACCAACTTAAGGTTAAAAGTCCATTTTACCTTCTTGATCACCTTCTCTTAAAGTTCCATTATGCTCTCCATGTGAAATGATTATTCGCCATACGTGAACAATTTATCATTTAACATACAAATGATCGAGGCCTCATCCATTTTCACTATACCATATAATATCTTTTAAGAAGATAACCTTAACTCTTTATGAGAGCTATGATTCCATATTTATAAGTAAAGCTTTCATTCAGTATAAGTAATATGCCCAACAAACCAGTCTAATAGCTTACTACTTCAAGACACTTTAACCTTTCAAATGTTAAAGCATACAAGTTATAGACATATAGTTAATTACTTACTCAGGATTAGGGTTATTACACAATGAAAATAAAAAGTGAATTAATCTATGTAAACGGACTTATTAATGGACTAATTGCACTTTGGTCTTGTCCAATATATCACCACCTCTAGGTAATCTATCTATATCTCTACTAAGAGTCAAACCGTTCCAGATGACCAAGACAAGCCATCTCCCTAATTGGATTTAGATGACATAATAATCTTAACATGAGTTAATTGCTCACATTAATCCCATAGACTATGGACTATCAATTTAAACTACTTACCTTAGAATGTTGTCTTCCCGTATGTAAAGTCTATTATATGCAACATTCTAATGGTATAAACATAATCAGTCAATGAGCCATATTTGCTTACATTTACTTTAACATGTAAATCAAAATGAGGACGGAATGGTAATGCTATAATGGTTACTCGAATATATATATAACCGGTTCAAATTAATAAAATACATCAAAATGTCTTTCATCCTTAAGGCATTCCTAAAACAAGATGGCGTAATTTAATAAAAAAAGCCATGTACATTCTATTTTGTGCTCTTAATCATATTGAGTACAATAGAGTTTTTAGTTGTGATAGTGCCAAACAAATTTGAAACAAGTTGGCAATAACTCATGAAGGAACCAAGTAACTCAGAGAATCAAAAAGTATGATTGCTTTTGATTATGAGCTATTCAAAATGAAACAGGAAGAGAGCATCAAGAAGATATTCAATTTTTTCAAGGATATCCAAAAAGGCTTGAAAGGTTTTAGGAAGACTTATTTAAGTAAGGAGATGATCAAGAAATTGCTAAATAGCCTTCTAAAGTCCTGGAAAGCTAAAATGACTGCAATTGAAGAATTAAAAGACCTTAATTGTCTTGCTTTAGATGAGCTCATTAGTTCCCTCTTTATGTATAAAATGAAAATGAAGCAGGGGCAAGAGCAATTGAAGAAAGTTAAAGTTGCCTTGAAGTTATTCATCAATGGGGAAAAGAATGAGGATGGTGAAAAAGATGATGAAGATGAAGAGATGGTCATATTTGCTAAAAGATTTAAGAAGTTCATAAGGATGAACATGAGCAAACTATCTCAAAGAAGCAAGGTTGACAAAGTGGTATGCTACATATGCAAGAAATCAAGCCATGTCAAATATGATTGCCCATTGTTGAAAAAAGAGAAAGCCAAAAAGAAAGTAATGCTAGCTACTTAGTGTGATAATGATACTTTAATTATGAAGACTCAAATGATGATCAAATTTCCAACCTTTGCTTAATAGGTCTTGAAAAGCCTATGGTAACTTTTTAACTCTTCTAATTCAAATTCTTATTCATTTAATGAATTGAAAAATGCATTTGATGAATTAGTTGTAAAGTTTGAGGAAATGAATTTTAAATATGAGAAAATTATTTCAAACTTCAAAATTAAAAGTGATTTGTTATTGAAGTCAAAGACATATTTAGAAAATCAAAGCAAAAATTCTAAGAATGATTTTGATGATTCCACGTAAAGAATTAACGTTTTGGGAAAAGCTAACTTTGATTTGAAAAAGAAAATTTGAAAGCTTAGAACATGAAAAACAAATTAATTTAGAAAAATCTTTTCAATTAAATATTAGAAGTGCACATATTGCAATTCTTATGGTCAAAGCTTAAATACTTCTCCTATTAAGAAAATGACTTAATTTAAAGTATGATAAGTATGGGTTCCAAAAGGAACATTCAAGGACCCAAAGTAATTTGGGTACCAAAAATGAAGTGAGTATTCTCGTAGGTGTGTTGGAGCAAGAAAGAGTAAAGCAATTTGTTTGAATGCTCTAAACATACAAAAAGATTGATGGGTAACCTCCAAGCATTAAACTTTGGATATGAGTATAAGGGTTGCCTATTCATGTTTTACATGTTTATTTTAAATTTTTTATGCAAAATATTTCCAAGAAAGTACATGTTTGATACCTTAAATTTGTATGAGCTTATATGTATATGCATTTGAAAAATTGAATGCTTAATTTTGAAATATTTATATGATTTGTGAAATGATCTTAGCAAAGCTTAATTCAAGCATGTATTTATCCATAAAAGTTTAATTTTGATCATAACATGTTTGAATAGTTAGCAAGCATTATTGCATGACTAAATTGTATGCATATCTTTAAGAGGAGCATATAAAGCTTGCTTGTGTGATTTGATGCCATGAACATGCATTTGTAAGTTTTTAATTTTTTTTTAAATCTTTATGTTTAATTACTTTTATAAGGCTTGGGATGTGTGATCATGTTGATTGTTCATGTTTTATGACTTGAATAAGTTTGGTATACATTGAAAAAGATTATGAACTTATGCATATATGTTTTGAATACAAATGTCATATTTAATGCCTTGTGGTTGCATATTCCTTATAGTTGAATGCATAACTTGAATAGTATCCAACATCTTTCAATCTTAGTTTTAAAAGTTGTTTTTATTCAAACTTTTGATTTTTCATATGAGTTTTTAACATCCTAAATTAAGAGTTTGCATTAGAATTTAAATCATAGGTTTCGGAATTGAAAATTACATGTTTTTCAAGCATTTTTTGAGAAACTTCAAGAATTTATCAATACTTTAAATATTTTATTGATACAGTGTTCATCAAACCCCAAAAAACCTAATTATTTTATATCGTATTGATACAACCTCCCTTTGTATTGATAAATCCATGCAGTTAAACCAATTCGAGTTGTTTATAGTAGAAAAATGCATATTTGATCATTTTAATGGGTTTTTACTTCAAATGCTTCATTATTAACACTCCTAATCATGATTAACATCATTTTACTCATCACATGCTTATTTTAACATATTTTGATGAGTTGTCACAGATCAAATGCATAATCTAAATCCTTATAATCGATTCCTGATGCCTGTATGTATAAAAATGCTTTTTGTGCTTAATTGAACATTTTTCTTTCTTGAATAATAACAATTAATGCCATTTGTGCTAATTTTTACCAATTGGTTTTTAAATGTTTTAAATAACAACTGGTCTTAGTTATGCTTAATGAAATTCTATTTATCAACTATTGGTATCACTTATTTTCTTTCAAAGGTGGTGCTTATTAACCATTTTTTAAATGTTTATATATATTACCTTTGATAACTTGGTACTAGTAATGATTATATTTTGCCAAGATTTATTTTCTAAAGTTATGCAAGATACATTGGGCACTTGCATAACAAAAAGAAGCAAACAAGCATGCTACCTCATCCAATCAAGTCTAAATCATCAAAGAAAGTTCAAACACTTAGACTTATGGACTCAAAGTCAAAATGAGCACATCAAAAAGGCTTAGTAAGATTAAGGTAAAAACTCTAATCTTATCACATTAAGTTTAGTAGCATACATTACTTGATAATTGACATTTGGTATCTTTATATAACATGATTGATTGAAAGGTCTCAAATATTCTGAACCATCGATAAGATGGTCCAGACAAAAGTCAATGTTTATGTTTAGCAATTGATCAGATTTGTTATTAAGGAAGGGTTGGCCTTACATCAAACATTGAAAAACAACTAGCCAACCTCACCTCCTTGATTCAACAAATGGCTGTGGGTAATGTTCTGTAATTAAAAAAAAAAGGTATGCTTTATGATGGATCATCTAATCAATATGTGCCCATCTTTACAAAAGGATAATTTCGCACAAGCCAATGCTTTAGGAGGGTTTCAAGGGCAGCAAGGCGTATAAAGACAAAAGTATGAACCTTTCTCAAACACTTATAATGTTGGATGGAGGGACCATCCTAATCTTAGCTATTTGGGGTATTATTAACAAACTACTACTAATGCTAATTACAATTGTCCACCAGGTGTTAGTCAACTAAGGCTTTAACAACAAAATCATTTTAGCCACGACCTATGACTCACAACCAATGCACATCTCTTGAGGATATAGTCAAATATTTAGCTACTTGTTCTTTATAATTTCAATAGGAAACAAGAACGACCATTAAGAACTTGGAGATGCAAATGAGTCAACTAACTGGTAGCATGGCTAACTCAAAGGCACAACGATCTAGAAAGTCTTTTCCTAAATTGTCATTAACCCAAAGAAGAGTGCTAGTGCTGCAACCTTGAAAAGTGAAAAAAAATTTAGGGAAGCACCAAAAAGAGCAAGAAAAACTGAGGATGAGATAAATTAGAAAAATCATTCAACTGTTGAAGATAATAAAGCCACAATTCCTATTGAGAGTACTTTAGCACCTAAAGTAACTTTTAGTGTTCATATTTCTACTAATGTTTTTTTCTTTAACTTTTTTTCTAGTAGATTTGCAAAGTCTAAAAAGTAGGAAATAAAAGAAAAAGAGTTTAGAAACCTTCCACAAGGTGCACATGAACATACCTTCGTAGGATGCTATTAAATAGCTACCACGATATGCAAAATTACTCAAAGAGTTATGCACCACAAAGTGCAAATTAAAAGGTGATAATAGAATAAGTGTGGGAACGAATGCATCTATTATGTCATAAAAAAAACTTTCCCTAAAATGTAAAGCTTCAAGAAGTTTCACTATACCATGCACTATTAAAAACACCGGGTTTGAACAAAATGATGTTAAATTTAGGAGCATCTATTAATATATGCCTTATTCTATTTATGCTTCTTTAAACTTTGGTCCATTTAAGGAAACAAGTGTTGTTATTGAACTCGTCGATCAATCTAATGCTTATCCAAAAGGCGTTTTGGAGGATGTTTTAATATAGGTCAATGAATTGGTTTTCCTTATTGATTTATACATTTTTTAGATAAAGGATGCCTAAGAAAGGGCTCAGATGAAATTAAGTGTCTTCAAGACTCATCATCTGTGCCAAAATTATTACTATTAGGGAGACAGTTCATGAAAACTGCATACACTAATATTTATAATGGTACCTTAATCGTTAAGCTTAATGGCGATATTATATGCTTCAATATTTTTGAAGAAACAAACAAGGATGCATTAGAAATTATAATAAAGAAGAACCTTAAGATAGAAAATTCTAAAATGCTAAGAAGGGGTGCAGGTTAAGCTAAAACAATAAATCAAGCATTAATGGGTGGCCAGCCATTGGATCAAAACCTTGCCAACATGCCATAATCAGATTTACTTTCTTTTCTTTCCCCTATTTATTATTCTTTTTTAAAATTGTCTGTTCATGTTTAATTTAGGTTACATTAGTTTTTTTTTTTTAGTTTAACTCTTTATATAATTTTTTTATTTGTATGTTTTAGTTTCTTGCAACACAATGATAATATATACATTGAGTAGGTCTAAAACTAGGATATCAGTGAAAAGGATTTTTATGAGAATTAAGCCTGAAACATTATTCTTCATAATCCAATGTTACTGTAATATGTTAATTGAGGAAAAAAAAGCATGTTTAGACCTAAGATTGACTTGTATAAACATCCTTGTGAGTTTTGAGTTTATATGATTGATACATAAAACATATCAATCCAATTTCTTTTCTTATATGCTCACATGTTCACATGTTTCTCTATAACTTGCTTTAAACCATTTGAGGCTATATTGATGCATGTAATGACATGAACATGATAGAGGCAATAGGATTGATGCTATCAAAACCAAACTGCCTACCATCTATGTTTTTATCCACTGGATAGCCCTTTGAACCTAAATAGGCCTTTTGATTCATGAAGCTCATTTACTTGACCCTTCAACTTAGAAAAAAATCTATCTTAATTCTAAAGGATTTGTAAAGCATGCTATGGGATCTTATGTGTTGTTAGAGTTCATGTACATCGAGTTTAATGATTAAAAAAGCCAGTTTTAGGGAATTTTCTTGTTGAAGGGCTGTTATATGGTGGATAAGAAGTTATCTCAAACATGCATCTATTGAAGTATCATGCAATTCGTTTTCTAAAAGTAAAACAGAAAAAAAAAAGATGACAAAAGAAAAAAAAATGTGCATGGTGCATTGAAGTTCAACATATGAAGTCTTACTGGATTACTATATACTGAGAATGAGATGCTAATAAGATGTTATGCTCTAGTTGTTTATATTTTTCTCTAATAATTCTTTAAGATTATTTGGGATTTCTTTATCATCTTTTCTTTTTACCTATACCTTATAGCCCCATTATAAAGACTTCTTGATTTGTGAGTTACATGTTCTTAATAGTGTAGAACGGGTAGACAAGTAAACATATGGTAAGACTATTTTTGTGGGATTGATTAGAGTGTAAATACTTTACCACTATTATATAGAGTGAAAATCATGAGAGTCTTTCATGTAAGAAGTTGAGATTAAGTTTGAATATGCATTATTTTGATGGAGATATGTTGGGTTAATATTAGCTTAACTTAAATTATAAAAATTCAAGCATAATTCTTTATGAAATTCTTTAAGCTATTTACTAGTTTATAAGACTTGTTTAGTTCTTTATTTTAATTACTATTGAAAGGATTACATGTACTTGCTTTATGTATATTTTAGTTTTTCTTATGTTTTCAATGTTTGTGGATGTTGTTCTAAGAAGCCCTCATGAGACTAAACTCGTCCACTAGGGACATCCATGGGTTTAAAAGCTTATGTCACATGCTAAATGCCACTGTGATTTCCTATAAATGTAGGTTAGATTAGATTTTCTTTGTTTTTATTTTGTTTTGCTCGAGGACTAGCAAATGCTAAGTGTAGGGTTATTTGATAAGTTAATAAATCACACATTTTATACACTTTTTGTTCTTAGTTTTTGTTTTCTTTCTTTATTTTGGTTACTTAGGTTTTCTTTTCAATTTAAGATTTATTTTCTCAAATGAATCAAAAACATGCCAATGATGATGTTAATAAGTTTATAATATTACAAGCATAAGATGGAAGAAGATATTTGAGTCAAAAAGATCAAATTCTATGGTAAAAGCTTGATTCTTGCACTCCAAGTAACAAGCAAATTATTATAACCCAAGCAACAAGGTCAACCAAATTTGTTGTGAAAGTGGCATCCAGATCTCTTACTTAAAATAAAATTCTCCAACTTTAACTAGAGTTTTTTTTTAGCCACTATAGATAAAGGCTTACCTTGGCATTCAAGCGAGAGAAAAGATAGAACTAAGAGAAGGCTGAGAGCACAAAAAGGAGAGCGAGAAGGGAAAAAAAGAGAACAAGGAAAAGACTAAAAGGAAAAGAAAAAGATTACAATCAGCCACCATACTTGAGTTTCTTCTTTCTCTTTTTTCTTTTGCCTTTACCTATTTTTCATGATTTTATTATTGTACACATCAAAAATGTGTAACTAAATTTTTTTTGTAGTTAAAGTCGATTTCAAAGTCCTGGGTATGACTTTTTAATTGATTTTTATATATTATTCATCAATTATCTATTGAAATTGCCTATGCTCTTCCATAAAAACAATTTATAATTCTTATTTTGATTTATTTTGGTGCGTTACTGAATAGACTTTGATAATTATCTATTCTTAGATTAGGAATCTTGATTCATAATTTTCTTATTTTCTTATTCATTAGAAGTAGTTTATGATCAATGATTATAGTCAAGTTTGTATTGATTGCAATGTGGAGCATAACTTGTGTTAAATATTCTGAGCTTGTGTGTTTACTGCTTAGATCAACTTTTTTTTTTATCTCAAAGCTTTTATAGAATTAAATGTAGAGAGTTTATTCTATGTTATTTAATAATAAGGGATTAAATAGAGAACTTGCTCTATTCAATGACAACCTAAGGAAAGATTGAGATAACAGAGCCTGGTGCTATCTACGGTCAGTAATTTTAAAAGATAATTATGATATTAATTCATAGTTTATGTTAGGTGGCAAATGATTCTTTAACCATAATTTTCATCATTATTGTCACTTATTATTTTATTCCCTTTAATCTTAGTTTTACTTTTAGGTTCTCTTATTCTATTTGCTTCTTAATACAATCAACCTCCTCACCATAGTTTAGTTTATTTCTTTTATAAAGTCTTTTAATTTGTTTTGTCATTTATATTAGGGTTTCACATCAATGACTTATAAATTGAAAATAATCTTTGTGGACGGGACCCTTCTTTACTGCTATACACAATAATGACTATCATTAGTGCGACGATTTAAGAAATACATTATTTCGTATATCAATATTATTGATAGAATTTTTAAAATATCTCAAATCTATGCTGCATGCTGCAACTGTCAAAATGAGCAAGAAATAGAAGAAGGGATAATCAAGAATGACATTAATTTTTTTCTTTCCAATATTCATAAAAATGGCGAACCCTTATTATATGGTCTTGCAAGGAATTGCACAAAGTCAACATAACACTTCAACTCTATAACATTGAAATCAAACATAAGACAATAGAAAAAGCACTATTGTTACCTAAAACCTAATACTTAAAGACAACATGTTAATGATTATATCCTGCAAATGAAAAAATAAATCGTCAAAATTAAGATTTTTTAATGAAATATTCATCGAAATTGCATCGAAATGCAACTTCTTGATGAAAAATCCATCAAAAATACTCATAAACAATTTCTGATAGATTTTTTCGATGGATTTTTCAATGCTAAAAATCCATTGCAAGGTAGTTTCACTCTTTTAATAATAAAAATTCATTCTTTTTGTGAAGGAAAATTCCATTGCTAATAAACGGATATTCTGCAACAAAGCCTTGGTGGGGAAATCTAGGCTTTCTGTCAAAGTTTTCGTGACATAATTTAGCGATGAAAAATTCTGTTGCAAAAGTCATAATAGTACCGCTAATAGTTTTGACCTTTTTTGACCCATTTTTGCCGAAAAAAGTACACATTCTATCAGAAATAATTTCGTCTATAAAAACTTGTTCTCTTCTTGTGGTCCATACCAACAGTTTTTTTTTTTTTTTCATTTTAAAACTAAAAATTTTAGTTTTAATTTAAAAATTATTTTTTACCAATTTTAAATTTTAATTAAAAATTTTTATTTTTTAAATGTTTAATTAAGAATTGTAAAATTTAGAAAGAAAATATTTTTATTTTTTTAAAATTAATTAATTATTTTTTAATTTATAAAATATAAAAAAATTTAAAATTTAAAATT
>JBBYHM010000020.1:4825175-4841821 GCA_038381775.1 Adansonia rubrostipa | reverse complement strand
GGAGCTTACAGGATGTTTGAGATTCAGAAATTTTTTCTTCAATTTCTCAGAAGTGATTTTTTTTTTTGAAGGATTTATGGTTTTTATGCCGCAATGCTATGTCACTCCTCTCCATTTTTTTAGTACCTGAGTCCGAAACCTGCATCCGACACTTTTTCGGTTGTAGGTATAAGAATACAATCTTCTAAGTACTCTAAATATATGAAAAGACATAGAAAAAATTGAACGTGTCGGACACATGTCCGATATTTACACCAAAGTCCGGGGCACATAATTTCAATGCTTTTATTGATATGTTAACCAAAGGTTAGAAGATAAAAAGAAAAGGAAGAGTAAGAAAATGTTTGTCATTTTAGGTATGTCAGTAACTATCAGTACATAATATGAATGACATTTTTTCTTCCAACCAACCAGACAGGAAACAAAAATAGGAAGTCTAACAGGAAATTTGAGTCATTTTCATGTATTTCTCTTTTTCCATTATTGCATTCATCCTTATTGATGGTGAATTTTGTATGTGCAGCTCGAACGGGGTTTGCATGGTCTCGAGCCAGTTGTTGTTGCCAATTTTCCAACGAAGAATTACTGCGATGAATGCTTCTCAGCTAACAAAGATGCTCAGTACGTTCTTGAAACCTTTGCTTACTTTCAGAAATTACTGCATATAGCATTTTACTTTATATCATGAACACAATTTTTCTTTATTTATTTATTTACTTTTTTGTAAGAAGAGTGGTCGATGCCTAGGATTTGCGGCTCAGTAATTAATTTTCTGTCTATCAATTTTTCTATTCATAGCGAAAGTGTAGGCATTGTCAATGGCCATAAGAAGCACTATCATTCATCGAATTTGCAATCTTAAACTGGAACCGAGAGGAATGCCTAATATAGCAGTATCGGCAAATTGAAAGATTTTGCTTTAGGGTCATGAAGCATATATCAGGTCACAAAATGTGATAATGGGCAGGTTCTTAACCTGCTATCTAGGTTGTTTAGATATAAATGCTATTTACTTGAGTTCACAACTGACAAGTATTTCTTCCTGGTATTTGTCCACATGTTCATGGATGGGAATCGGATACTCTTGATCCTGATGTTCTGGCTTTAATAGTCTTTTGCGTGTAACATTGGACTATTTATTCTGCATAGTGTAGAGTTCAAATAACAATGAGACTATTTAATTCTAACTTGGATGTAAGTGTCGGATACGGTTATGTTTTCGGCAGAAGTATGTTCAATTTTTTTCCAAGTTTTTTCATGTATTTAGATAGTCATATCTCCACGCTCATGTCCAAAAATGTGTCGTACACAACTGCTTCAAGAAAAATGAAGAGTTAGAGCAACATAGCAATGAGACAAGAGACAGAGCAATCAATGAAATAATCTAGAGTGGAAGATGAAGCATAAGTGTCGAAAGATAAATAGATGAGGATAGTTGAAATCCTGAGGTAGAGACAGCCTTAAGTATATGGATGTAAATAATATGAATATATGGGAAATTGTCAATATTCTCTTCATTGATGCTACAATGATGACATTTTACGTGAAATGCTTTGCATGATGAGGAAAATGGATGTAATCTCAAACAGACTGAGATGGTTTTAGAAATTTTGGTTCTTTTTTTGTTTTTTTTTTTGGGGACTCGAACTCAGGTCTAAGAAGCTTAAACCCAGTGCTCGTTTATTTTTTCTCTAGTTATGTCTTTCTTTTAATATTTACTAGTCTAATGTTTACCAAGAGGTGCATAAATGCTGCTTGGTGCCTGCGCCATAGATACAAGTTATTTCTTTTAATTATTGCCGAGTTACTAACTTTTTTCCAAGAGTTATGGTTCTAATGTGAACTTACGGCAGCTTGCTGAGCAGAAGCTAAGAAAAAAGAGAGAACATGTACTGTTACTGGCAATAAACCTTCAGCTGGATTTTGAAGTCTATAGTTGGACAATTATGTTTGCTTGGTGACCTAATTTCCCCTTAGCTATTGGTAATGCCCGGTGCATAAATTCCATTGTGGACATAAAAAATGACACTTTCCTTTTTGGTTTTGCCTATCTGCAGTGTGGTTTGATCTTTTGCTGTGGTTTCCTCAGATAACACAAAGGTTTTTGTTTGACTAAATTTCTAGAACATGTTTTTCTCGTGCACAAATTTCTTTGAATGTTAGAAAACCACGGAATCACTTGCGAGCCTTAGACAATGATATTTTGTGTCTCATATGTTGTACACTCGATACACAACAGGAGGCTATGTTGTTCTGACTCTTCATTTTTCTTGAAGTATCCGTAGTTGACACATTTTTAGACATAGGTATGGGGATATGGACCTTCTGAATGTATGAAAAAACTTTAAAAAATTAAACATACTCGTGTTAGACACATACCAATATCCGATGCTTACACTCACGTCTGAGTAACGTAGACAGGCAGGAAAAATAGAGACAAATAGAGATTAGGGATATGAGGTGGAGAGGAAGAAATATAGGGTGAAATAGTGGAAATTCGGAAGAAAGAGATAGAACCAAAGGGGGAAATTCTAATCTTAAAAGTCTTAATACCCCATTATCAAAAACTAGTTGGAACACAGATACTTCTTTTCTTTCTAGCTGTCCTTTGTTGTTTACCATTTACGACTAATATCTCTCACCTATACTAGTGCAACACTTCTGAAGTTAACTCATGGTTTATCGTGCTTGAAAGAAATAGATTTCTTTTTTCCTTCATTTTTTTTTCTTTCTGGTTAAAATTTCAGAAGATGCAAGCATGAGCTATGGCCAGGTCATGTTAGCCTCATAAACTAATTGCTGATGCCAAGGTGCATTAGGGTCCGAATACAGGAAGTTTAATGGCAATAAATCAAGGCCTTTTATATTGTTGCATCAAACATTCTGGTAGATAAAATTTCATTTTCTTAAATTTATGTGGGATGCTTAGAGAGCACATGTTGGCATCTTTTTCTCAATAATATAAAAACGCAAAGTGTTAATCTTCAGTTTGCCCCTTTAATTCCAATATTGAATGTAGTTTTAGCTTGCAAGTACAAGTAAGACTTTAAACCCTGGCTGCAGTAAAGAGTTATTTATAATATCGGACTTGCCTAGTTTTGCTAGACCTGGATATAGACCAACCTTAGTGTGTTCTGTCATCTTTTACTTTGTGTGCTATAAACATGCCATGTTTTCAATTATGTTTTGATCCTTCTAGCATTTTAATGACTGCAGCTGATATTGATCTTCATTTGAAGTGTTCAACAAATGACCAGTTGATAAAACATGCTAGAAGACATAGGCAAAAATGATGGAAGGTGCTTTCCTTGAGTAGAGCAATTTCTTCAGTTGCAAACCCCATTTTTTTTTTTCACTGCTGGACAAAATGTTGTCCAGATTAACCATCAAGCACACTTCTAGTTTCCCTTTTTTTTTAATAACAAAACTTTTGGTTTCTTGATTGATAAAGTTAGTTAAATTTTGAATTTTTGCATCCTAAAGGATAGGCATATTTGCATGTAGGATTTGCTCGGTAGAGGGAAAATATTTATTTATTTATTTATTTATTTCATAGTGTGCCTTGTATGAAAGATCGAAAAGTGAAAAAAAAAAAATTAATTCTCTTTTTATCCATTACTTGATAATTGAAAAATGACAGATGGGAAAACAAAAATTATATTGTTTTATGCCCATTGTAAATTAAGATAAAAAGATAAAATCTAAAAAATTGTTGGATAGTTTTGTAAATATGTATATACTTTTCTCTCATTTTCTATCCTCCCATGATTCCAATTTGGAGTGATATGTTTCTGTAAGTGTAGAAAATGGTACTATTTCCTACTTTTCCTCTCACTTTTCTTTCCTATCAAGCATATCTAAAATTAATTTTCTTTACACTTGTCGTCCCTTTCCTATCCCGGCTTTCACTTTTCCACCCTACCAAGCGCACGTTAGATAGCCCCTTTGATGTTTCAGGGAGAGCTAGCATCTTCATTGATAGGAGTGGTGCAGAGTATATTCTTGATTTTTTTCCCCTTTCTTATCACACTTGTTTAAATTGACCTGCTGTGCAACAAATATGGTTTTAAGAATTTATGCATAATAATAATTGCTAAGCTCACTACCTTGAGGTTGACCTCCACTTTAAATGGATGAAGGTGCCCCCACTTATCTTTTTAAGTGGAGGTTTTTTGCTCCATCAAAATTAAAAAAAAATAAAAACAAAAGCGAAGTTAGTTGTTTATTTATTCACTCCCATTAAATCTGAAATGACTAGGTAATAGGGACTAGAGATGGCTATTGTACAGGTTCGAGTTATTTTGATTTCAAATACTTTGAGCTTAGATCGTGTTAAGATGATTTTGAGTTCGAATCATTTCAAAAGTACGCTATTTCAGGTTCGGGCCATCACGGGCTCAAGTTGTCTCGGGTTTAGGTCATTTCAGATTTAGAATGTTTTGGGTTCGGTCATTTCGGGTTCAGTCTGGTTTGAAGCCTTATTCTCTGGTTAATCACTGTTTGAATCTGTTCATCTCTAAACATAGGGTTTTATAGGTTTTTGATTGGATCAGGCTCAAGCTCTGATCGTTGCAGCTTTGGGTTACTTTGAGGTTCAAATTGCTTAAACTTGGATTTTTCAGATTTTGTTTCTTGGATTTGGGTCTTTGATTGTTTTAGTCAATTTCGGTTGTATTGCGTTTAGTCTAAGGTTTTTTTTTTTTTTCCCCGGCAAATTTTTCGTGTGCGGTTAAATTTCGCCACCTCTTATAAGAATCTGCCTCTTTGCATCTCCTGCACAAATGGTTCTTCTTTATCCTACCAAATCACCTCATATGCTTTCATTATTTTCTGGCATGAGGTGGGGTTGGTTGGAGTCATGCAGAATTAACTGACTTGGAAAGTAGGATATTGAAAGAAAAAAAAAAAAAAACAAAAAAAGGGGGGGGGGGATTTTGTAACAATTATATATTTAAAAATAATTAACGTGGTGTCTACTTTTTTTTTTAATGGATGTAACTTTCGAAAAGAAACATCCAAATGCGTGATTCATAAGTACAGCACTAAGGCTTTTCTGTGAATTCGATAGTAGAGATAGATAACTCTACATGTTTTGTTTCTACCAATTGATAAGCTGTGCTCTGTGTTTGCTTGGTTTATAACTTACCTATGTTGCTTGGACTCGGTAAGGAGTGTTGGATGCGGGTACATGTCTGACATTGGTATATTTAATTTTTTCTAAGTTTTTTATATATTTGGAGAGTCCTTAGAGAGTCATATTTTCATATCTATTTTCGAATATGTTTCAACCATGGTTACTTAAAAAAAAATAAAGAGTCGTAGCAACATGGTAACTTGCCATTGGTCTCGTGACAACGTGTACAACATGTGTGAACTAAAACTTGGTGTTGATCTGATTTTTGGTCATATGTGTTGGTCATATCCCCACACCTATGAATAGTTGTTTTCTTTTAAAATATTGTGAAGTTAAAGGGAAGATTAATAATTCTTATTTATTTCATGAATGGTTTGCATGTTTTTAGAACTTCTTTTTGCAGTAAAATTGCTGATAGCATCCTAATCGCAGTGCAAGTAATAAAAATGTCCGATTGCCATTTGTGGTAGGTGCACGGTTTGCCTTTCCGAATACCATGGTGAAGATATCTTGCGAATCCTCCCCTATTGCGGACACTCCTTCCATGTAACATGCATAGATATATGGCTACAACAGCATTCAACCTGCCCCGTTTGCCGAACATCTTTGCGTGAATTCCCTGAGAAAAAGCGCTCGATGCAACCGTTGTTCAGTTCAGCCACTCGATCCCATTTTGGTGCGATGGATTCTTTCAACGATACACATTCTTACAACCGGTTGTTAAGAGGGCACAGGTTCCCGTCGAGAACCCATGACAACAACTGCAGGATGAACCCGGTTCAGGAGAATTGTTTTGCATCCGGGGGCAATGGACCTGAACCAAGGGAAAACATGTCCCATACAACTGAACATGTTGATGAAGCCATCAAAGACTCAAGAAACAAGCATGTAGAAAGCCCATCAAATCCATGAAATTTTTTTCTTCTAAGAATCTGAGTCAACTTTAATGAGATGTTTTGTACTTGATGTATTTTTCTCCTTTCTTTTTTTTTCTTTTGGGGGGGGGGGGGAGATTGGTGTAAATATGTGGAAAGTAAAATTTCTTTGTATCATTTAGGTCCTCAATAGTAGGTGGTTTTCTGGCAGTCTTGTTAGCGCAGTTGTAAAATTAGCATTGGTCTAAACTGGTAATGAATGTTGTTTTTCTGTAAAATACATTGTTGTATGTTAGATCTGTTCTCTTGAAGAAGTGATGGTTCGGGTTTTGATTGGACTGTTTTAAGTTTGAGTCATTTTCGGATAAAAAAATTTGGATAACTTTGAGTTTGGGTCTTTTTTATTTCAAATCTTTTGGGTTCAACACCATGTTCTAATCATTTTAGGCTTAAATATTGAATTTTAAAAGTCAAAATTCTAATTAATTTACTTTTGAATCATTCGAGTTTGGAACATGTAAGATGCTAATTTAAGTTGAATTCTCTTTATACATTAAAAACAATGATGAAAATGTAAGAGATAAACCATAAGAATAAAATAAATTTTTTTAGAGTCTTTGGTTAATACCTGAAAATAAAATACTTTTGTTTTTATATTTTTAGCTTATTTTATTCATTTTTTTAATTTTTTAAAAATATTTGTATATGATGCTTGATCCGATATGTATTTGAATATGGATTAGTGAATATGAGAGTATGAACTTTCAAATTAAGAAAAAAATTTTTAAAAAGTTGAATACATTTATATTCGATATATACTTGTATCTGATATTCTATAAGTCTAAATAATATTGTAGACAACCCGTTTAAGACATAAATTTCATTTGAGTAATTAACTTTTACTTTTTTTCTTTGGTCAATGGTCTTAAGGTTAATTTAAATGAAAAGTGAGATTTGCTTTATTGAGATTAAAAATAGTTATAGTTATAAGATTAATTACTATAACAATGATATTAAAATAAGTGGTGCAATATGTGTTTAAATACAAAAATGTAGGGCGATAATGGTTCTGTTTAGTTTTGGAAAAGAATTGTGGTTAATGTATAGTATTACTTTTTTTAAAAAATGAAGGAATATCAAAAAATCAAATACCATATAAACTTGAATTGATCGGAATCAAAATCCATTGGTTTGGATCGATTCGTTTCATTAGTTTTTTAAAATTTTTAAAAGACATTTGTCATTAATTTATAGTATTTTAAAGTTTTTTTCACTAGTTTAAAATAAAATATTTAATTTT
This sequence comes from Adansonia rubrostipa, assembly GCA_038381775.1. NCBI lineage: Eukaryota > Viridiplantae > Streptophyta > Magnoliopsida > Malvales > Malvaceae > Adansonia > Adansonia rubrostipa. The sequence goes on along the minus strand of JBBYHM010000020.1, from coordinate 4,834,512 downwards.
ATGTTATAAAAAATTAAAAAGTAAATAAAAATGGAATTCAATTCAATTTGAATAATTTGAGCTTCTTTAGCTTATGAACCGAAACCGAATCGAATCAAATATAGTTAGTTATTATCCAAACTGAAACCAAACCGAATTAAAAAAAACATTAGGGTTCGAATCGATTTTTAGTTTCTTGATTCTTTTTTCCAACTTGGCAAAAATAACAATTGTATTGAGATGAAAATAAAAATGATAATTAAAGACATTAATCTACTAATATATTGATAAATTATTTTATACATTTTAACATTATGTATAATATTTGAAAATTTTAAATTTTTTATTCAATCAAAATATTAATACATATTATTTAATTATTAGTTTATGATATCATAATAAAATTTATTTATTAATTTATTATAAAATAATAAAATTTATCTATTATATGAAATGTCTAAAGTTAATTTAAAAATTAAAAAAATTTTGAAAGGTTAGATGGAATGATATTTTTGAGGTTTTGACCCATCACGCCACTATGGTCTTATCCAAATAGTATTTGAGATGCAATTGGACTTCGGTACTATTTGGATGGGTGGTGAAATTTATTTCAGTAAGATTAAAGTCAACAATAATGGTGAGATCAATAGCGTAGCGGTGAAATTAGTTATTGTAGCAATGAAATTTAATACTAGATTGGTGAGATTAAAATTAATGAAAAGATATGTATTCAGATTTAAACGTAACTATGGTGATAAGATGAATTTTAGTGGGGATAGAAAATGACTACTAAGAGCATTACATTAAATTTATACATGATGAAATTCTGTTTAGATTATTTGATATTCGTGAAGTCAATAAATAAATAAAAATTTTTGTAATTATTTTTAAATGAAATATTATTTTTCAATAAATTGAAATTACTAAAAATAATAGTATTATATCAAATAATACTTTTTTGTTTACTTTATATAGCTATTTAGTTTTAGATAATTTAATTATATAATAAATTTAAATTGATTTATTTATTATTTTATCCTATAAAATAAAATGTATTTATTAATTAGTTGATTATATAATAATAAAATTTATTTATTATATTGAATTTAAAAAATTGTTCTAAAATCGTTAAATAACAAATTTTAAAAATTAAGTGTAGTGAAACGTCTTTTTTATTTAAATAATGTAATTTTTTTATTTCCCAAAATGTGTCATTTTGGGATTAATTCTTGAAATGTGCTTTTTTTTTTTCATATTACAAACTCACCCACTGAGAAGGCGAATTCCCTTCTATGATAGGGTCTATACCCTGCTGGAGGCCTGCTCCCCCAATTATTTTTTTAGGGTGGGAAGGTTCGTTAACCTAATACAAGAAAGGTCACAGACCTTACTATTTTGGCAAGTCCGTGATCCCTAAAATTATTGGGAGAGGAAGGAGGGGTTGGGACTCTCTATAAAAAGAGTTTTTGAAACTTATCTCCACGTATTGACAAAAAGAGGAGTCAATTAGCTTTGTAATACTTTTTTGAAGATGTGTTTTATTTTTATTTGTAGAAGTATCCTTGTAATATTAAAATATAATTAGTTTTATAATTTATTATCATAATTAATTTTAGTTTTGTTGTAACTAAGGTTTTTTTTAGAAGTTTGCTGATTAAGATATGATTTAAGCTTTTTAATTAACTAATTTAAAATTTAACTTTGTAATTTATTATCATGATTCAATTTAGTTTCTTTGTAATTAAGTTTTCTTTAAGCTGTTGAAATTCATTTGAAAGATTAAGGTTTTTTGTAGCAGTTAAAATTTATTTAACAGATTAAGATATGATTTAGGGTTTTTTTTATTTAAATAATATGATATTTAACTGCAGTAATTAGGGTTCTCATACAGGGAACTCTGTTGGGCTGCAACTAAATGCAACCCTGACATAAGTGGTTGTCTATGGCTACTGCCATCATAGGCTTGGTATTGGATGCCATTTCTTGCACCAAAAGCTAGTGCATAACCTTTATACCCTCTTGCATTAAGATAATAAACTCGAGTACTTCATTTTTATTGCATTACTGTAGAGGTTATATTTGCATATAAATTATTGAAATTATATATATATATATATATGAATAGATGGCGTAGTCAAAAAGATTATAGATTTACCCCAACTGAGCTCAAAAGTGTTAGAGTAGGACTTGAACGCATTACCTCTGATAGGGTAAATATTTTGAAGCAGCTAGATTCAAGTACTTGCATGTTTAACCCAATGGATGACATATTGTTCGTAATAATTTCTATGTATTTTTGCAGTTTTTATAGATGGCATATCATTCTAATGAGAAAACAGCATGCCTTCCAATGAAAGCATAAAAAAGTAGCTAGATTTGGCATGCAAATATGGCCTTGATATACTTTCAAGTTATGAAGTGGCACCAAGCAGATAAGGTTCTATACCAATTTGGGACGCAAGAATCAATCCCCCAAACACCAGTGAACCTTAATAAAGTTCACAGAATTGACATGCGTGATAATCATGCAGAAAACTAGGCCAAAAAAATTAGAAAATAAATCTAGTTTTAGGAGAACTGTTCTATAATAATTGCTTTTGATTTCAAAATTATGAACAACAATTTCAGTTATCACATGAATATATCACTTTTTATTTTTCCATTGTTGGGAGTTAGTTGGTGGACGAGTAACCTACATCGGGAGATGTTCATAATACTAATGCACCTAGGATGTCATTTAGTCATCCTGAACCATAACATGATCCTAGATTATCATCTAGTTACCAACATTCTTTTAGTCATGCTGGGAATGATGATGACGACAGGTGTTATCGATCAAAGCCATCAACAAGTAGGTCAGATGGCGGCCTCTTGATATGAACTTCAAGTTTAGCTTATCTGTCTAGCATGTACTAGTTTGGTACTCTAGTTTTAGGTTGTGGTGGTATCAATACCTATCCTAATTGTGGTGCAGCTGGTGTTTGCTCCTCTAGTAGTTGGGATCCATTTTTAGGTATTGTAGAGGTAGGTATGTCTAGGAATGGTTGATTTCTAAATTTAGTTATTGTATATGAAGCCACTGAGGAAGAAGCCATTCATGAAGAAGCATCGATAGTAACAATAAGAGACTAAGGACGTTGAACTTGGAGCCTTTGCGGCAATGAAACTGAGAATGTTAAACGACGAGTATTGCTACTACATAATATAAGAGCTCCCCATTATTGTTCAACACCACATAAAAGAGCCCTATGCCAATAGAGTTTTATGTGCATTAATTTGTTTAATATGTATTCTTATCATTTATATTATTTGTGTATTATCTTTTAAAATATTCGTATAATTTCTATTTTTATCATTTATGATCATTTATATAATATATTTTTATATCATTTATGTTATTTTAGTTGGTAGTTATTTGAAAATCTATATTTAGAGTTAAAATTGAACTATCTTTATATTAAAAAATCAATCTTATTTAGAAAAAAGATGTATAATAAATTTTTTGAACCCTACAGATATGATAAATGCATAGGACATCAGATTCTTTCTAATACAAAACAAAAAAAGTTAACTAATGTATAGTAAATAATTTAAAACCCGAAAGATGTAACAAATGCATAGGTTATCAAATTTCTTTTGATATGAAAGAAAAAAGTTGACTAATGCAGAGTAAATTTTTTGAAACCCAAAAAATGTGAAAATACATGGGGTATCAGATTCCTTCTGCTATTAAAGAAAAAAATTGACTAATGCATAGTAAATTTTTTGAAACCCGAAAGATGTTACAAATGCATGAGGTATCAGATTCCTTCTGGTATGAAAGAAAAAAGTTGACTAATGCATAGTAAATTTTTTGGAACTTGAAAGATGTCACAAATACAAGCAGTATCAAATTTTTTCTAATACGAAAGAGAAAAAGTTGACTCATGCATAGTAAATTTTTTAAAACCTAAAAGATGTGACAAATATATGGGATATTATATTCCTTCCGATATGAGGAAAAAAATCGACTAATGCATAGTAAATGTGAGAGTGTAAAAAAATTACACTAATGCATAGATTTTTTTTTACTCCATTATAAAAATGGTATTTCATCATTGTCATTTTCATTCACTTTCATTATCATTTTCATCCTCATTTTTGCAAGATTTGATTCCTAGAGTTTAGTGATAGTGCTTCTTAATTCTAGCCTTTCTTGTTTTCTGCTAAACGTGAATAATGTTGTTTTTTATTTAATACCTATTTGCATCTTTAAAGCCAATTACAGTATTTATCTCTATTTTAATATGCTAAACTATTGTAAAAAATTTACATTCGATATTTATATGTGATAATTAGGATGATATTTGATGGAAATACTATTTATTTGTAGTTTAATTAAACATCATGAGCAATAGATTTGTCACACTAGTCTAGTTTAATGGATAAATTTTGAGCAATGAAGAAGGTGTTACCTTTCAAAGTGACCATCTGAAAAGCATTAGTGTTGAGGAAGACACCACTATAGAGGAATTAAAGGTAAAAATATATATAAAATCAGAGCTGAGAATGAAAGAAAAGTATAAAAGATCAAGTACAAGCTTCCTATTTCTATGGAGAAAGGATGTATCCGATATAGAAGTTTCCCAGTTGAAGATAACGACAATGTGAGATGCATGTTTAATGCCCATCAACAATTTTCTAATGTTGGCGTAATTGAGTTATATGCAGAGCTATTGGATGTTAATGATGACGGTGGACCTTCAAATATTAATACTGCATGCAATGTACTCACACAAATGTCATGGCCATTTGACAATCCTGAATGTCAACCTCTTGTAACTGCACAGTTGTTGTTGAATAATTTCTATGAATCCTTTCATTATTCATCTGTGCCACCAACAGTTCCTACTACCAAAGACGATAAGCCACACACCTCTATTATAATAGAGTTTTCAATTAGACGTGTTAAAATAGAAAGTGGAGGACCAAGTTCATTTAATGCTAATCCTGATCTCGATCAGTCATCTAGACCTTATAGAGAATATGTTGATGGCTTTAGTGAGCCAAAAGATTATGTTGAATTTGATGACAGTGATGACAACAATGATTCTAACCCCGATGTCGCAGTTGATATCAACATTTGTCATTTTCATCTACCACTAGAGGAAATGGTCATCTTCATCAGTTTGAGCCTGCATCTCATATGTGCACCCTCAATCTGGATGCAATGCACAAGGCAAAATTTCTAGAATTTGCTCATAGATTAGGTATGCCATCAAGTTGGAATCCATTTATCGGTAATCTTTATGTTGGGATTCAATACGCAATAAAGAGGCGTTGCTTTTAGCTATCAGCACTGGAACATCAAAAACACTGTAGGTTATAGAGTTGTCAAATTTATGTTGAACAAATATCACGATGAGTGTACAATGGCCTAGGTTACATCCAGAGCATAATGGCAACATTGTTGAAAAAGAAACAAGTATAGGAGATTAGAAAATATAATGGATGAATTTTCACAAGATCATTTCAAATTAGATTCTAAAATGATTTGCTCATGCATTTTATCTTTGGTCCAAGCAAATCTAGCCATTTTCATTTCAATTTTAGCTACGAAGACACAGAATAAGTATGGATACATGACCTGTTATAAAAAAGGATGGCTTGCAAAGCAAAAGGCAATTTTTTGACTGTTTAGCAAGATTAATCCTATAATAATTTGCCAAAGTAGTTAGGTGCAATACAACATGTTGTTCCTAGCATAATAGTGAAATTACAAATTGCACTTGCATACCATAATCAATTAAAAGTACAAGGTAAGTATATTTTCCATCAACTTTTCTGGACATTCAAGTCTTGCATTGAAAGCTTTCCCTTTTGTAAGCTTGTTGTGCAAATAGATGGTACATTCTTATATAGAAAATACAAAAAAAATTGTTGTTAACTATTACACAAGATGGCGATAAAAAATAGTAATAATTGTTTTCGTAATTATGGGAGGTGAAACAAAGAAGGCATGGTCATTTTTTCTCAACCATTTATGTTGATATATTATTACACAACCTAGCATTTGCTTGATTTCTGATCAATATGAATCCATCATAACTGTCATCAGAGACTCACGTAGTGCATGGAACCTCCATATGCATATTCTGTGTATTGTATTCAACATATTGCAACTAATCTCATGAAGAGGTTTAACAATAAAGACTTGCATTGACAAGTTGTTAAGGTGGGTTTGTAATCACATTTATGGTTATTTAATCTTTCACAACCTCTCAATTTTCATTTTTATTAACAAGTTCTCGACAAGTCCATAAATTAACATATAATTTTAACAACATACAAGTTAAAGTGACCCCATTTTCAGTGGTATTATGAATATCTTCGAGCGAAGAATGTAGAAGCATCCAATTAGATTAATAAGATCCTATGGGAAAAGTGGGCTCAACCATATAATGAGGGAAGGCGCCATGGACATATGTTAATGAACCTAACTGAATGTATAAATTTATTGTTGAAGGGAACTTGTCATCTTCCTATAACTGCTTTAGTCCAAGCAATGTATATAACTATTTGTTAAGATGGGGAACAAGTAAATAGCAATGAAAGAGGTAGGCCATGCATACTAAGAAACAGTCATAGATGCCATGGGAGAAAATCGAAGGAAAGCTAACTCCTACCTTGTTCGTGGGTTTACGTAAGCAAATCAATCTTTTCTGGTTGAAAAATTAAAAAGCCCACAAGAGGGAGTTGTGGCTTCAAACTGCAAAGCCAATCTTAATGAGAGGCGGTGTAACGGTGGAAAGTTGCAAGCACAAAAGTACCTCTATTCACATGTTGTTGTTGCTTATGCTCTTGTCCATATGGATCGCATGCTATATGTGGAGAATGTTTATGGATTGAAGACTATATCCAATGTGTATTGACTTAAGTTTCAACCCATCGAGCATGAAAATTATTGGCTACAATTATGTCATAATCCAAAATGCGAAGAGATCTAAAATGTCAGCAAAAATTCAAGTTGTATTCATAATGAAATGGACCTTAGAGAGAGACGCCAACCAAAGTGTTATAGATTATGCAAGAATGAAGGCCATAGCCATAACAAATATCCTTACAAATCTGGCACCTCAGAGGAGAGTTTGCGTCAGTAATAATACTAGTAAATGATGTGTTAATGTAAAATTTAATACTTAGATATAAATCAGAGTTGTTTAAATGTTTGTATTCAATTTTCAAATTTTGGTATATTCAAATATCTCTACTGAATGCAATATACTCACACAATGTACCTTAAACCTGCAATGACCCTAGACTATCAACATAAATCATTACCATCATATCAAAAGATGAAAATCCATAATATTTATTCAAATATAGGCCTAAGATTACATCATATTTAACCATAATTAATAAAAACTAAGAAATTTTAAAAAAATAAGTACAATACTAAAACTATAAAAAAATTTAACATTATTTAAATAAAAAAGCTTAGTGAAATTTTAGTACGATGACAAATATTGTCAATGCTATTAGACCTAAAAATTGGTCTATTCACACATAGACAAGAATTTTTTTGAATCCAAGCAAACACTTAAAAGATAATCCAATCTCATCAAAAAATTGATCCAGTTACTTTCATTTAAACCCTTATTCATTAGACCTTAATTATTATTAATGCATGGTCACGAGTGTATGCATGGATCAGATTAGGTCATTACTTGAAAAAATATTAAGTTTTATGTTCAGACCAGAATTTAGCTCAACTCATCTATTTAAGCTTGAATCACTATTTATAATAATAAAAAATATTTTTATATTAATATTTTTATATTTTATAATTAATTTTAAATAAAATATATTATTTTATTTAAAAAAAACATTGTTTTTGATCAAGTCAAGGTGGGCAAAGTCCAGCGTTATGCATGTGATCATTATATTTTTAAAACAAAAAGTTAGAGAATCTGTGAATTATTTATTTCCTTGTTAGAAACTCAATTGATCTTTTAATATCAAATGCTTATAAAAAAAAGTAGGTTAAGTTCTACCTTTGTAAACTTTTTATTTTTGACTTTAACTAAAGCACTTTATTTGAAATACAAAACTAGAAATATATTAAAGAATTATTTTTTTAGTCAATAAAGTCTTTTACAAACATTTATATTTTATAAACTAATATTTTACTTCAATATATATATATATATATATGTTAGTATTTACTGTTGCGTGTTTGGAATGTAAATATTTTATTTTATTTATTTATTTTTAAATAATAATTATATAAACACAATTGTTTAGTACGGTTATAATTTACAAAGAATTTTGAATCAAGTCATCTTATAAAATATATTAAAGTAATCTTCCAATTGAGGGTAATTTTGTTATTAAAATGAAATTGAAAACTAGTTATTTTTCATCTCTCATTTCATCCTAAATTATTTTTTAATTTTTTAATTTTTAATTTTTAATTTTTAAGCTTTTATTTGTTTTTTTTTTAATTTTTTATTTAGAGTATTGGAGTTGTATTTGGGTTATTTTTATTATATATTTATATAAATTTTCAAATATTAACAATTTATTTAATGTAAATTTTGACAAATTTATGTATTTATTTCGTGTTTTTTTGTTATGTCATTTTAATTTGTTTTCATATTGTGTTTATATTGTATAATCATATTGTACTCAAAATTATCAAGTCTCGTAGATACTTTTTAAATAACTTTCAATTTTAGATCACGTATCATGGTGTTAGTGATATGTTAATATTTACTTTATATAAATTTTAACACATTATTCATCTATTTGTATCATGTTTATATTATTTTATATCATGTCATGTTTTATTTATTTTTTTCATATTATGTTCATAACATGTCAAAATTTATATATATGTAATACTTTAAATATAATTATAACATAAAAATAATATAAATACAATATGTGGTAACTATAAAATATATAATCTCTTGCCACATGTTGCAAGTAATAGGGATAACTTTTATCTTATTTTATAAAATATGTAGAATATAGTAGTTCATATGAGTTTTATTTTTGAGTATTGTTTAATGTATAATTTTTAATTTAATATAAAATAAAAAATTAAATTAAATACTTTATTAATGTATAATATAAAACATAAAAAATATAATTAAGAATAATATAAATTATCCACGTTTTTGTGAAGATGGATTAATTTTTGGTTATCAACAAATTATAAAAAATAAAATTAAGAATGTAATACAATTAACTATAAAACACATATACAATTATTTTAATTCATTATTGATTAGACTTTTCACGTACTAAACCCTATTAAAATAATTATAATGAAAAATTATATTTATAATTATTAAATTTTATAAAGTTTTTTTTT
>JBBYHM010000020.1:4748283-4819668 GCA_038381775.1 Adansonia rubrostipa | reverse complement strand
AGTCTTATTCATGTAATTCAGCAGATTTGAATAGAAAAAAAATACTTGAGAGTTTCTTCACTTTGTGAGAACTTCTTTTATGTTCTTTAAATAAGAACTCAATTTGATCTTATGAGGGTAACTTGTGGCAACCAAAATTGTTATAACTTTGGTTCTAATTAGCAGGTTTGATTGGGATCAAGTTCTCTTTACTTGACTTTGAAGACAATCCTAGGGTTCTAATTCTATCCAATCGGGTTTTAGTTTGTGTTTTCATTTTAAGGTTTGCATTACCCTCTTTCATTGAAACAAAATATTATGGATCAGTTCAATTAAAAATTGAAAATCTCTTTAATTTTGTATAATGTTTAGACTCGATTGATTCAATTAAAAATTTAAAATCTCTTTTAACTTTTGTGTAGTGTATAGAATCAAAAGTTTATTGAATTACTAATTTAAATTTTTATTGGTTTTTCAAATTCATCACTATTTTATATTAACAACTACACTATTAATCTATATATATATATATATATATCTTATTGATTATTTATTATATTTATCGTTTATTTAACAGTAAAATATTTTTAATATTTAAAGTTATTTCAATTAAACTGGTTGATCTAACTAGTTAGACCAATAACAAAAGGTCACGTCAATTCAACTTTTGAAGTGCATTCTTTTACCAAGTACTTATTTCAATTCAACTTTTAATTCTATTTTTTTTACCAAGTAGGTAAATAAAAGCTCTTGAATTGTCTTCTTGACACCCAGTATTTAATCAAGTTTTTTAAACAGTTAAACACTAATTAATATCCTCCTAAACTTAATCCTTAATAGTCTGTGCTTTATTACACATATGAAGCAAGTCAAAGGCCCCTCATCTCCATACACTGCAGCCTATACTTGGTTTCGTGGCTACATCAAACACACTTGATTTTAATGAGTGGTGCATAATTTTTTTTGCTAAACAGGTAGGACTTGATCCCCATTCCCAACTCTAAAAAGGAAACAAAAATAAAAAGTTAAAGCGCTTTCAGTAGCAGTGCTACGACTACTACATTATTTACAAGAAAGAGAACTAAATTTGTTGATCCGTTCCCTTACTCAGCAATTCATAACTGCCCCAGAAGCAGTGATCTCCTTGTTATACTGCATTGTGAAATGAATTGATGTCATCAGAATTGAAGCTGAGGAATAATTCATAGCCTGGTTTACCCTTTGCTTGTATTACTTTTATTTTGTTGACCATCAAAGGAGTCAAGCTGTTGACAATAATTGCTGCTTCTGACATAATTATCTTGGCGTTTCTTGTAACACTCTGCATTTGTCATGTTAAAGTACATCTGCATATTGTGCCACTTCTCTTTACACCCATCTTCTTCACTTTCATACCCCACCCTCACCATTTTTCCTTCACTTTCTTCCCACGGGCTTTCTTTTGAATACCCAGTTTCCTGGAATCTTGTCCTAATCTGTATCAAGCTTGAGATCTCATGTTCATTCCATCTGTTTGTGTCAACCTCATCTTGGTTTTTGGTCACAGGCGCTTCTGCTGAGTATGAAACTTCAAGTCCTTTCCCTGTTAACTTTTTCAAAACCTCCACTAATGCAGCATCACGAGCTTCAACCCAAGCTCTTCCCTTGGCCGAGAATTCACGTTCCTTATCAAACCGAGCAGCCTCTTGTCTCCTCCATTCTTCTTCTTTCGACATTCTCTCTTGCTCTTTATCTTCAATGGCCTTCAACATTCTCTCCATCCATACATCTTGTGAATCGATTAACTTCTTCATCTGTGACTCCACAAAGTCCTTCACCTTTGTTTTCCATCCCTTCTTAACCCTGGGGCTGCTTCCACTCTCACCTATCATCTTCTGATTATTTTCCATTAACATTTTCATCATAAAAGCAATGGCGGAAAGGTCTTCATCATTGTTTTCGGACGATGAAGTCTGGAATTCAGATGCAATGGAGAAACTAAGGCTCTCACTTAGTTTCTGTTCTTGGAAGGATTCACGATTTTCTTGGTTTTGAGTCTGGCAAACAAAAGTGGTTTGGGCAAGGTTAGTCTCCGAGACTGAGGCTGAACTTTGATTGCTTGTTTCACCGTAAAGTGCTTCAAGTTGTCGAAAAAACCTGTAATTCTTCCCATCTTGTCTTCCAGCTTTACATTCCTTAGTTTTCTTGTAGTACTTGTAAAGGTTCTCGAACTTCTCTCTACATTTCTTCCCACTTCTCTGGTACCCATGATCCTCCACCATTATTCTATAAATCAATTCAAAATTCACTATCAAAATATAAATAATAAGAATGTAACCCAAATCTTAAAAGAAAAAAACTAACCCTAGTTTCAGGATATACTTTCCCCTTTAGCCTCCAAAATGACTTAAATTAGATTACCAAACAATAATTATTAAAGAATAAATATATAGTCCCAACATTCCTTTAACAGTAGCTCATGGATGTTATTATCTCTTCACTTTGTTTGGTAAGTAAAACTTGCTAAATTAGTAAGGATTATAATATTCCAAAACATTCCTATACATGTATAATTAATTAATTTTTCTTTTTATTTCAGACATGCTGAAGGTTTTGTTAATGCTTAGGTGTCTATCTGTCCATTACCCTGAATGAGCAAAGAGGGTTTTTGACGTAAAGGAAGACCGGTTTTGGTAAAGCCTTCATGAGTTTACAGTAGTGATGTTCGGAAAATCAACCATTTTGCAAAAGAAGACAATCTAGTCTAAATTATGAAAAAGTATTTTTATTTTAATTGAAGAAAAAGAAGAGCTGCTGATGTCTGAGTTAACTCACAGCCCTGTAGCTTTCAGGCAGATAGAATCAGAAAGAAAACCCAGCTAAGGCTAAAACATGACATCATTTGATTGAAAACACTTTTGACATTTCATAGAAATAGAAAGACAAAGTGCCGCTATGCAAACCCAAATAGGGTTTCATAATTAAGCATATCAGAAAATTGAGATTAAAAAAAAAGAAAAATTAGAATAAAAACTGAAATGGGTTTAGTACATTAATGTATTTCAGTTGATGAAATATAATATATATATATATATATATATATATACCTAGACACTTCATCCCACAAGGGTCCTTTCTGATTGGCCTCCTTGAACTTTGAATCAAGTCTGGATCTGATCTCAAGCAGAGTAAGAGTCTCTTGCCTCGGCCATCGATTGTTTCCCAGACTCCATCCACTACTCTCCATCTGATCAACCCCAAACGGTGCTACTGCACCAGGACCAGAAGAAGCTGAAGCAGCTATACCACTGGTGGCAGAAGCACCTGAGAAAGGACCATGGCTAAACCTAATGGAACCACTAGGCATTGCCATCCCATTGCTCACCATGAAAGCTTCATGGTATGGAGCTACTGGAACCATGTTTATATGAGCAAGGGATGCTTCAAAGGGTTGTGGCGGGGTTGCCTGAAAATGAGTTCTCTGGGCTAGAAGCCGCCGGAGATCAGGCTCGCCGTACTGATCACCCATTTCCATTAGGTTTTCTTAGAGTGAAAAAACAAATAGTGAATAGAAGGAGAGAAACAAGAAAGAGGGAGTCAAACTGTCAGTATGAGCTTAGGGGACTTTGTAATGACCTTTTCTTGGGAGACAGGATCCAAGTCTAACGCAACTTTTATCAATCTCGCGCAGTAAACAGTATACGTAATTTGAAACCCAATTAAATTGTGAAATATGTCAAATTATTACGGGATGATGGATGTACGAAGGACCAGAAACTGATCACATGACACGTGTTAACAGGTTGCTCTTTCTCTTTTTACCAACCATGCGGTGCGATCCTCGTTTGAAAAATTTTAGGGGAAGATCGAAAGTTTTTGCATTATAATTAAAAAATATCTTAGTTTTTTATTATTAAAGTTAATATTTTAATTTTATATTTAAAAAATTATATTAAATAATTAATAATATTAAAAAATTTAAATATTGATAAAATTTAATATCATATAATATAAAATTTTAAAATTTATAAAAAAAATTTAAACTTGACATGCAATCAAATTTTTTGTATAAAATTTAAAATTTTATGTTATATAATATATTTATATTTTATTAACGTATAAATAATTTTTTAACATTATTAATATTTTTTATTTTTCATAATTTTAAAATAATATAATAAAAATATTAAATTTAATAATATAATAATTAAAATAATTCTTTCATTGTAATACATGACTTCAATTTTTAACCCCTGTGCTCCTTGACGTGCTGAGCGTGGTTTTCATTATGTCTAGGAGAGTTTAGCCCTCCCAACTAGTTTTTAAATCTTTTTTTATTTTAATTTTTAAATATTTTACTAAAACATTTTAAAAAATTATAATTCTTAATTTTTTATATGGACTATAAAAACTTAATTTTTAACTTATTTTCTTATCCTGTATCACTATGTAATTAATAAAATTTATTTTTAAATTTAATTTTAAAAATTTATAAATATTAATATAAAAATAAATTTTTAATATTTTAATAGGAATAATTATTTATTAAAATTTATATAAATATAAAAAACTTTAAAGATGATTATGATACGATAAAATATATAAATTTAATATTTTAATTACGTAATGTTTTATATAATTATGATAAAACCACATTTTACACGTAGATAACAAAATTGGTCGTTTTAGAAAATATACAAATTTTGTTTTACTTCAAGAATTACTAAAAGTTGATTTCTACATATATAATATATTTAATAAAAATAAAAAATATTTCATAAAAATTATAGCTAATTTTCTTGAAATAATATTTTACATAAATATATTACAATTTTGGTAATATTTTATGTTACTTTTTAATATTTGTATGTAATCTGATAATATTTTTATATAATTTATTAGGTACAAACATTCTCTTCGAAAATTCTTTATATAAATATATTATCATACAAATATTATTTGCACTCTAGTGATTTATATAAATGTGTATAAGTAATTTTGATAATCTTTAACAGTAATTCTTACCAACTAATAAAAAATCTAAATTTTATTATAAAATTAATTTTTATTAGTATAATATATTTATTACTAACGTTAAAAAATATATTAATAAAAAATACATTCAAAAATTACTAAAAAAAATTATTTCCTACATATATAATACATTTAATAAAAATAAAAAATTATTTTGAAAATATTATAATTAATGTTCTTAAATTATGTATTTGATAATATTTTATGTAAGTCTAAAATATTTGTACGTAATTAGATAATATTTCTATTTAATTCATTACATACAAATTTTCTTAAAGATTCTCTATTCAAATATATTACTCATAACAAATATTATATACAAACATTGTCTATACTCTAATAATTTATGTAAATTATAAAATATATATGTAATTTTGGTAATCTTTAGCAATTCTTACCAATAAACAAAAAATCTAAATTTTGCTATAAAATTATTTTTTATTAATGTAATATATTTATTACTAATATTAAAAAAAATATGAATAGAATAAAAATATAAAACTTTTCTTCAAAAATTACGAAAAAATAATTTCCTGCATATATAATATATTTAGTAAAAAATCAAAAATAATTTTAAAAAATTATATTTAAATTTTTGGAAATAATATTTTACATAAATATATTACAATTTAAGTAACGATGTATGTAACTTTGTTGTTTGCTATATTAGCTTTAAATTAATCTCAATTTTGATATAACAAAAAGTTAAGTTTGATTAGTTTGTACTTAAATATTTTTAACTTAGTATTTTTCCTTGATTTATTTTGAAAATACTGTGAAAAATACTATAATATTTCTAACTCTTTAACTTACTCAAAAGTGTGTTCTTAATTTATGCTTTAATATAAAACATTTTTTAGATAAGTTTTACAAGTTTAAGGTCAAGAAAAATACATTAGAAATAATTTTTATGTGATTGTTTCATACCTAACACGTTTATATCGATACAATGAGTGGCAGTAGCTGGACTAAGTTGAAACCCTCATTTTTATCGATACAACTAAGAAATGTATTTATACACTAGCAATTGTATCGATATATGGTAGTCCAAAGGTCATAATTTGTATTTTTAAATGCAATGAACCGATACCCACGGTAACTGTATCGATACATCATCATGAGAATGAATAGGAATCACATTAATAAAGCTTCCAATGGCTATATTACATCCCCAACAAGTCCCGATGGCTATTAGCCACTTCCAAGCTATAGATAAGCTTCACCAACATTTCCAAGAGAAAGAATTAAGAAGAGAATGAGCACATAGCCAAAATTTTCATCTATTTCATTTTTCTAAGTAGTTTAAACTTGCATAGGAATAATTATTCCTATCATTATTGTATTCATTGTACTTTTATCTTCAGGATTATTATCTTTTGAGCTTAAAATCTTTTATACACCTAGCCTTTAGAGGTTTTATTTATTTACACAACAACCTTTATATTAAGTAGAGAGGTTTCTACTTAGCTTTCAAAAGTAATGAGAGAGGGTTGTATCTTAGCCATAGAGATAGGAGTTAGAGGTTGTTATATTATCCTTGAAAGATAGGGAATTGTCAAGATTATACCTTGTCCTTGAAAGGTAACAATTCAAGTCAGCAAATTGTGAAACTTCTTGGCGACTGAAGCCAAAGGAGAGAACGTAGGCATCTGGGCCAAACCTTTATAAAGCATTGTGTTTGCTTCTCTATCCCTTACACATTTATTTGTTTATTCCTTAACATTACAGCTCTAAGCTCTTTATTAGTACTTTTTAAATTTGCTATTTAAAGTTTTTAATTTGCAAAAGATTTTGAGAAATTAATTCATCCCTTCTATATTTCATTCATCACAAGGTCCAACAATTGGTAGTAAAGCTTTGGTCTCTTTTGTAAACAAACTTAATAAAAAATCCATTCTCAAGGCTCCATCAAAATGAAAAATGGTGAAATATTCGGCATGGGCCAAGAGGGACAGTAAATTGTGAGGCTTACATTCTTTATTGGTGAAGAAGATAAGAATGAGGCTATTTATCCAAGCCAATGATTATCAAGTTTGGAAGTTAATCATGAATGCCCTAACTATCCCAATAAATATGGTAAAAGATGAAGAAGTTCCTAAAGAGGAAAATGAATGGATAAGAGAGAGACTAAAATGGCTCAACTTAATGCCAAGGCTATGCACATTCTTTTTTGTACATTAGGGCCAAATGACTACCACCGAGTCTCCTTATGTGATAGTGCTCAGGAGATAGAGGACAACTTGGTAATTACACATGAAGGGACTACTCAAGTCAAAGAGTCCAAGATAAGCATACTCACTCTCGATTATGAAATGTTTAAGATGACACTAAAGGAAAGCATCAAAGATATGTTCAATTGATTCACAGACATTGTTAGAGGGTCCTAACAATATGTATCTTAATAAAAAAATGGTTAAGAAAATGCTTAATAACTTTCCAAAGTCTTGGAAAGCTGAAGTGACTAACATTGAAGAGTAAAAGGATCTCAATCTCCTTGCCTTGAATGAGCTCATTAGTTCCCTCTTATCGTAACATGGCCCTGATAAGAATCCTGACCAGCTTGACTTAACATAGCGAATGTATCCTTTGTTTCTATATAAATATCTATATATAATTATTTTTTTTTATTTCTAGGAGCCTATATCATAATTATTATTCTTTATTTTTTGTACCTGTGAATTGAGTTGTTGAGATAATCACTCACCCGACTTCTTTGAATAGTCATTACAAAATGACCATTTTTTTAGGAGTCGCCATCGATCTGTTTTGGCCAAGTGAGATTGGACACCTACCAAAATTTTTATTTTAAATATTATGAAACCCATAAAAATAAACTCTGAGGTCTGTACTCATACTAAAGATCACTTGAAAGGGTTCGGGAGTTGGTTACTATCACAAGTAAGGATCGACCTTCTCGTGATGCCTAGCAATTGGTGCCTTATTAACCATGTGTTAAAATAAATTTGATTTTTATTCAGTTACAATATTCAATATTTAATTATAATCCCTATAATCTTTTATTAAACAAATTTATTATTCCAAGGAAAGTTGGGTTTTATTACATTTTGAAATCACAAAATTATTCGTACCCTCCCAAGGATCCAAGTGGATATGAATTTTCTATCGTATCTCATTAGAGAACGATGCAGAATACGAAAGGTTTTATTTTTATAAATAAAAAAATCCTGACTTCCTATTTGAAAAGGGTATCTTGCTATTAAAATAATCCATAAAATTTCTCACATATTCTAGTAGGAATCTTGTATATTAATTTAATTAGAAGACATTATCTTATTTATAAAAATAATTTTATTATTAAAAATATGGACTCTATTACCTAGAAATGACCTAATATGATAATATGATTGACCTATTCTTAATATGTACTTTCGATGTTAAAGTATCCTAATACTCATATTGGATTTGGTTCTAATGCAAAATTATGAAAATACTTTTAAGGTAAACCTTTTATATGAAAATATCCCAGTAACCCCTAAAAAACTCGAAAATGATTGAAAAAAGGTGAACCTATCCTAAATATGCACTTTCAACCTAAAAGCATCTTGCCAAAAAAAAATTATCAAAATGCCCTTAGGGTATACCTTCGACGTGAAAGTATCCCAATAACCCTAATGGATCTTAAAATGATATAGGAAGGCTATACTAATCCTAAAAATTCACCTTCCACATAAAAGCATCCTAGTGAACAAAATTACCAAAATGCTCTTAGGGTATACCTTTAATGTAAAAGTATCCCGCTAACCCTTATGGACCTTAAAATGATTTAGGAAGGCTAAATTAGTCCTAAAAATTCACCTTCGACATAAAAGCATCCCGGTAAAAAAATTACCAAGATGCACCTAGAGTATATCTTCAACGTGAAAGTACCCTTGTAACCCTAATGGACCTTAAAATGATCTTAGAAGCTAAATCAAACCTAGATATTCACCTTTGACATAAAAGCATCCTGGTGAGCAAAATTACTAAAATGCCTTATAGGACATACCTTCGACGTGAAAGTATATTGGTAACCCTAGTGGACCTTAAAATGACCTTAAAAGGCCAAATGAATCCTAAACATTTACCTTTGGCATAAAAACATCTCGATGAGGAAAACTACCAAAATGCCTCTAGAGTGTACCTTCGACATGAATGTATCATGGTAACCCTAATGGACCTTCAGATGACCTAAAAGGATTAAAAGTAGATGAATTTAGTCTAAATGGAAAATGTAAAAGTTTAAGTTTGACTCAAAATGCGAAATTTGCAACCAAACCCTTAAATTCTTGAAAATTACATTTTGTATCCTTTGGAAAATCGAACAAATACGAAAAGTTTTAAAAATTTTTATATCCCTATGGAAGGCTATAGAAATAATAGAAATCTTTAAAACTGGTAAAATGTCTATTTTGCCTCTAAATATGAAAATTTGTTATTTCATCCCTACACTTTTCTAAATTTTTATTTTAGTCCTTACATAATAAAATAACCTAAAAATCATATGAAATTATGCATGAAAATATAGCTAATATACCAAAAAGATTCGGCCAAATACCTTGCCCTAAAAAAATTTTACAATTTACAAAATAACCCTTAAACTTTGTAAATTGCAAAATGCCCTCTAAAGTGTGAAAAATACCTAAAGCATGATATGAAATACCTAAAATCAGTTTCTAAGTTATCCATGAAGCTTTCGGTCAAATCCTTTGACCATAAAACAAAAAGTTTCTATTATCACAAAAGTAAAATTAAGTTTTTAAAATTACAAAAGTAAATTAAGTTTTTAAAACAAAAGTACAGTTTTCGGTCAAATTGGCCCCTACATGATTAAAATATAAAATTAAGCTTCAAATAAATCAAAATAATCACAAAAGTCACGTAAAAAAATCACAAGTAAGATTCGATCACTTCTTTTTGCCCCTAGAATAAATTTTTCACTATTTACACAAGAGTCCCTAAACTTTTTAAAATTGCAAAAAGATCCTAAAACTAAAAAAATGTATTTTAACTTGATAAATGCATAAAATATACTCTTAAGGATGCATGTATGCTTTGGCCAAGCATATAGGTCTAAATTTTTTTTTATATTATTTTATTATTATTATTTTTTTACAAATTATCCCTTAAACTTTCAGTCAAATTTACAAAATGACCTCAAAAAACATATATACAAGCATGAATTCTAGCCAACACCTAAACAATCTACCAATCAATTTTTTTACTTAATAATCACATATTCATATTTTATTTAAGACAAAATTAGCACCATTATATGATAAAATTACAAAAATAAACACTAAAAAAAAATACATGTGAACATATATATTACAAACACAACACCAAAACCAACATCTTATCAACATAAACATGATTCATGAAGAAAAATAATTTACTGACAAGAAGAAAAAAAATAAAATCAAGGAAATTAGTTCATAGCCATTATGCTTAGTTTTTCAACATGGATGAAAAATCCATGAACTTAAGCATATTTTGGCTCACCAAAAAGAAGAAAAATGAATGAAATAAATAAATCTTCAAAGATTTTAGTGAAGATTATACCTTATCAAAGCTTTGAATTTTTTTCTCAAGTATTTTCCTTTTTTTCTTTTTCTTTTTTGGCTTCCAAAAACTCTCCACTTATGAAATAACATCCTCCCCTATTTATAGGGAAAGTTTCATGCTTTTTTTCATCAATAATTTTTTGTTTAATTTATTTGATGTTTTAGTTTACTTGTTAGGTTGGACAAGTAATAAATGTTGTCATAAGCCCATGCCTCTATCATCTTTTCTTGCAACCCACCATCTCCGTTGTCATGATTATGCTAGTTTAGGTGAAATGATGATTTTGGTTAGCTTGATGGAATTAGTTGGAATGAAACTAAATCAATGGGAAAGGAATATAATTCCAAACGAATTAGGTTTCATGTAACTAAATTGGTAAATTATAAAATTAATTATGTAAAAGCAAAATTACATTATGAATTTACAAGTAAACATAATCTTAGAAGTAAAGAAACAAATGCAATAAGGTGCATAAAAAGCCTAATTGGAAATTCCATGAAAAATGGATAATAAATTAAAATTCATGTAATCAACAAAATTTCACATAATAAATCCAATTAAGAATTTAACCATATGGAAATTCTAATCAAAATTACATAAAAAATTAAAAAATTTGAACCAAAATAATTGATATAAAAAATAAAAATTAAAAGAAAGTTAGTGGACTTTGTGGGAAAATTGAATATTAAGATGGGCTTGGTAGGCTTTTAGAGAATGAAATAGACTTGGTGAAAAATCAAGAAAATGGGCTTGGTAAAGTCATTGGGCTTGTTGAGAAATTATTGGGCTTGTTTAGCCTATTTATAAAATTTAAAGTTTTTAAGTCCATTAAGGAGATTTTCCAAAATAAAATTAATAAAATTAAAAAAAATTATATAGATTTCAAATATTGGATCATACGAGGAAAATTTTTAAGGAGTCTTATGTGCAAAAAGAGATAAAAAAATCCAAAACTTGTAAAAAATTACAAGAAAACCTTTGTGGAAAAAAATTATTATTTTAGAAAAAATACAAATCTAATAAAATAAATTGATTTTTTTTAAAACTGATTTAATATAATTTTAATGAAAATATTTAATTAATTTTAAAAATCTTAAACTCAAAAATTTCCTCTCGAAAAAATTTATAGAGTAAAAAACTCCATATCTTGAAAACAAAAAAATTAAAAAAAATATAAAACTCATAAAATAAAATAAATTTTAAAAAACTAATTTGATGCTGGTTAAATAAAAATATTTAGAGAATTTTAAAGTTCAAACTCGAGAAAATTCTACAAAAATATTTACAGATTAAAAGAAAGCTCATATTTTAGGATCGAAAATTTCAAAGAATACATTAAAACTTATTAAAAATGAATTAAATAAAAGTATATTATCCAAAATGTTGATTTACAAAATGGTAAAGATAAAAATTTAAAATTCAGAATAATTTTATCAAGAAAAATTTCACAAGTATAATACTCTCTGTACTATAAAAAATTCAAAATTATTTACAAAAATAGACAACTAGGCACCTTGTGGTGTAAAATATCAATATGAATTTTTTCTTGAATATTTTTTTATTTTTTTGGAAGGCATATTAGCATAAATACTGCACAAGTGTTGGCAAAAATATATGATGGTCAATTTTCAAGCTTTACAAAAAAATCTCAAAAAATTCATAAAAATGGAAAATTTGGCCGTAGTAGCATCCGCAGAAACACATTTCAAAATTTCAGAAGTATAAAATTAAAAGTTGATTATTTTACCTTAACATTCATATTTTTTATCTGAGATTTGCTTTTCATGACCTTTGAAATGGTACTAATTTTATCACGTGCATCTGCAGTCATTTAAGCATATTTAAATAGGTCTTGAAAATGTAAATTCCCTGAAGGAAAATTTACCTCTACTAAGACAAGTGCCTAATTTTGTATCTCGAATATTTTTTGATTGACAGGGAAAAGGTCCCGAACAAAATTAGGTATCTACGCCTCCTCACATATGAAATGAAGATGAATCATAGACAAGAGAAACCAAAGATAGTTGGAGCTAGGGAAACTCTTTGTCGGTGAAGTCTGGGCTCATGCATGTATTGGATTTCAAAGATCACCAAAACATAAAGATAAACTTAATAGAAATAGTAAACATAGAAATAGTGGGACTTCATTACAGATTTTTGGGGAGGGACTTACATGTAGTAAACAATAAAAATTTAATTCAAGAATCGAACATGCATATGATTAGAAGTTGCTTTGATTTTAGATATAGTAATCTAAAACACAACTAATCAAAAAGATTCCAAGAAGCTAGTTTCATGAAAGATTCTTGAAGACCACAAGTAGCACAAATATCCTACCTATAATAGTTATCCACATAGGTGATTATTGTAACCTTCTTGAGGCATAGTGATTCTCTAGTGCTAGCTAGAAGAGTTATAAACCTTCAACCAAAAGATAATCTTTCTTGCTCTTTACCAATCAAGAGCCAGGAACAATTCCTGCAAGAGGTTGGCGTAAAACCAAGAACAAGAATGCTAGGAGATCGTGGCAACAATGGGATAGCCAATGAAAATATTTTGTAACCCTTAAAAATATTTTCTCTCAAATTAGGTTAAAGGAAAACTTTCTAATTTTTCTATCCTAGCAACTCTTTATAGAATTAGATTAACCAAGCCCTAACTTAACTTAGGGTGGAAGATTTTTAACCTAATTAAAACCTCTCAATTAAGTGAAACTCTTTATTGCAATGAGTGTCAGCTATGAATCCTGACCAAGCTCGAATTATATGGCCTCTCTTCTATATTTGTTGATATCACTATTTTATATTCTCTTGTTTTATAGGCCATATCATTATTGACATTTTTTTATTTTTAGGGACTGGTGGTTGAGATGAACTCACTTAACTTAACCCTAAATAGTCATTATGAAATGACTATTTATTTGGAGTCACCACCAATTGTTTTGGGCTAGGTGAGATTGGTCACCTATCGAAGTTTGTATTTTGAGGGTTACAAAACCTTAAAATACCAACTCTGAGGATCGTGATCATACCAGAGTTCATATAAAAGGGTCTGACAGTCGGTTATAATTATAAGTAAGGATTAACCCTTTCATGATGCCCGAAAATTGATACCTTATTAATTACATGTTAACTTGTCTTTTAATTTTTTTTATCCATTTCAACATATGACATTTAATTATAGATTCCCAAAATAATATTTTATGAAATAAATTTATTATTCTGTGTCGAAAAAATTAGGTTTTTAAAATTTTGAAAATCAAAATATCTTATACACTCCACAGGAGGGCCAGTGGAACACGAAAGCATTTTATCATTCTCTTTCGTACCCCAATGAAAAACCAGAGGAACACAAAAGATTTTAAAATTTAAAATATTGTTCGCATCCCACTGGATGGCTGAAGGAATGGGAAATGTTTTATTTTTTTTTTGAAATTTATGAAAATTTGGATTTTCACTTTGAATAAGGTATCCTGCTATTAAAATAATTCGTATAACCCCTCTCATATTCTTAGAGAAACTCCACATATTATTTAAACTTGGAGACATTGCCTTAATTTTTTTTTAAAAAATTTTATATTTTATTAAAAATATTTATAGAACATCCTAAGACTCGATAACAATCTAAAATAACAAACCTATTCCTAATGTGTACCTTTGACATGAAAATATCCTAGTAATCACATAGGACTTGATTCTAACCCAAAATTACCAAAATACCCTTTGGCTATACCTTTGACGTGAAAGTAGCCCTGTGACCCTAAAGGACATGAAAAAGAACATCTTTGGCATAAAAGCATCGCGATGACTACCTAAGACTCGATTCTATAGAAATTACCAAAATATCTTTAGAGTGTACTCTCGATGTGAAAGTATCCCGGTGACCTTAAAGGACACGAAAAGGATAGTAAAAAGGTGAACCTATCCTAAATGTACGTATTTAGCATAAAAGCATCTTGACTACCTAGGACTCGATTATATTGAAATTACTAAAATTCCCTTAACGTGTACTTTCAATGTGAAAGTATCCTAACAACCTTAAAGGACATAAAAAGGATTATAGAATGGTGAAACTATCCTAAATGTACATCTTTGGCATAAAGCATCCCGGTGACTACCTAGGACTCGCTTCTAAAGAAATTACCAAAATGCCCCTAAGGTGTACCTTCAATGTGAAAGTATCCCGATAACCCTAACTGACATAAAAATGATCATAAAAAGGTGAACCTATCCTAAATGTAAATTTTTGGCATGAAAGCATCCCGATAACTGCCTAATACTCAGCTCAAGAAAAATGATCAAAATGCCCTTAGGGTTTACTTTTGACGTGAAGTGTCTCGGTATCCTAATAGATGCTAAAATTATCATGAAATGATGAGTTTACCATAAATGGGGAAACCTAAGTTTGAAATTTGGCTTAAAATGCAACAATTGCAATTAAGGCTCTAAACTTTTAAAAATTTTATTTTGTACCCTATAAAAAACCGAGAGAATAAGAGAAGTTTTGAAAATTTCTATACACCTACAAAAGACCATAGAAATAATAGAAATTTTTGAAAATGACAAAAATGACCATTTTCCTCTTAAATACTAAAATTTACTGTTTAGTCCCTAAACTTTTCAATTTTACACTTAGGTACCTAAATAAAGAAACATCCTAAATCATCACAAAATATGATTAATCAAGTCAAAATCAGCATGTAAATCATGAAGAACATTAGTATGAAGGTTTGGTCAAACACCTTTAACCATAAACCAAAATTTTTCTATTTTTGCAAACTAGTCCCTAAACTTTACAAAATTGCATAATAACCCCTAAAATATGAAAAATACCTAAAACACACAAAATCAGTTTCCATATAGCCCATTAAGCTCTTGGCGAAACCCAAAATTGGCCTAACAAAATTTACACATTTTGCAATTTAGTCCCTATGTTTACTAATATTATAAAATAAACTAAAACAAGAAAAACATGGAATTATTGCAAAAATATGGACAAAATCATCATAAGAAAAAACTAACAAATTTGGCCAAACCAAAAATATTAAATGTAAGCATGTTTTAACATAGAAAATCATGGAAATAAATAAATATTACTAAACCAAAATAAAAATAAAATAAAAATAAAAATAAAAATAAAAATGAATATACAAATATACTTAATCATATATTAACATGAAAATTAAAATAATAAAATAATAAATAGCATAAACATCAACATACATATACAATAAGGTTAAGATCTGAACAACAACAACAACAACATATTTTACAAGAAGAAAAATCAAGAAATAACTAAAAAAACAAATAAAAAATCACCATATTTAGCCTTTCAACATTGATGAAAATCCATGAGCCTTAACATGGTTTTGAATCATAAATGAGATAGAAAATCATTAAAAAAGAAGAAAAACAAAAAGAATGAATCTTATACCTTAACAAAGCTTAGAAAACTAAAAAAAAAAAAAAAATTTAAGTTCTTGTTTTTTGTTTTGTTTTCCTTTTTCAAGCTTTTTTTTTTGTGAAAACAAATCCTCCCCCTTTTATATAGGGGAAGGTTTGGCCATGAGGATAACAAAATCCTCTAGGAAAAAGAAAAAAATTAATTAATTTATTTTAATTTTTTATCATTATTAGCATAAAAAGATGAGACTTGCATTGACTTGAGAAGCAATTAAGGGTCATTCAAAAAATATTGTCATGATTTCCTAGATAATATCATCTAATTGGTAATTAAAAACCAACTAAATTGGTTAGTGAAATGTTGGAAATCAACTAGACTAGTTTCCACGAAACTAATAAAAAATAATCAATAATTAAAATAAAATTAAAATGATGATAATAAAATACAAAATTAATAATTAATAATCATAAACAAAATTTGGACATAAAATAATGAAAAAAACCTGATTGGAACTCTAAAACTCATAAAATTATATAAGAAAAATCTTTTTAGATAAAAATTAATCTGTATGAAATTCAAAACTTGTCAAAATAATTAAAATTTCAAAAACTAATTTAATATGAATTTAATAAGAATATTTGATAAATTTTAAAAATTATAAACTAAAAAAAATCCCCTAAAAAATTTTACGGAGTAGAAAACTTTGTATCTTAGAAATGTGAAAATTTTAAAAAAATGCAAAACTCATAAAATAAAAAGAAAATTTCACAACTAATTTAATAGGGATTAAATAATAATATTTAAAAAATTTTATAAACTATAAAATCAAAAAATGTTATTGAAAAAATTTGTGCAGTAAAGAACTCTGTATTTTAGAATCGGGAAAATTCTAAAAACAAATGCAAAATTCATAAAATAGAATGAATTTTTCAAAACTGATTTATTATGAATTAAACAATAATATTTGAAGAATTTTAAAAACTATAAACTACAAATATCTCCTCGAAAAAATTTTGCTTAGTAGCAAACTCTATCTTGAAAACGGGAAAAATTCTAAAAATGAAACAAAACTTATAAAATAAATTAAAATTTGAAAAACTGATTTAATGGTGGTCAAATGTGAATATTTAAAGAATTATGAAATTCAAATCTCTAGAAAATTTCACAAAAAAATTTACAAATAATGGAAAATTTTTATTTTAAAGTTGAGAAAATTTCATAGAATTCATTGAAACTTGTATAAAATGAATTAAATAGAACATATTGTATAAAGTACTAATTTAAAAAATGGCAAAGGTGAGAATCTAGAATTCAAAATAATTTTATTAGGAAAAATTTTTCGAGTATGACACTCGCAGTACTATGAAAAATTTAAAATTAATTACTAAAATGGGCAACCTGACACCTTGTGGTGTAAAATGCCAATATAAATTTTTTTTATTTTTTATAGTAAGTATCGACATAAATACCACATGATATTGGTAAAAATACAAGATAGTCAATTTTTTAAATTTTACGAAAAATTCTTAAAAAATTCATAACAGTAGGAAATTTGACTGTGATATCATCTGTAGAGATAGATTTTCAAAATTTAAGAAGAAACTATTAAAAAGCAATTTTTCCCTTAAATATTTATCTCATATATTCAAAATTAGAGATCAAAATATGACTTTTTTTGTCATCTGAACTTACTGCCATTTAAATATGACCAAAAAGGTCTTGAAAATGTCTTTTTTATCTAAAACATACCATTCCAATGAGAGTGACCATTAAGTTCTCAATCTTAGATATTTAGGACTATCAAAAAAGATATTTGGATGAAATTAGGTGTTTACACTCTTTACCTTGTTTTAGTTGTTTTAATATAACCAACCCTAGTTTCAAATAAATATTATAGTCAGCCCTTCGTTGCATCCTTGACCGAAATATCCAACAAAATTAGGCCAAAGGAATCAGCCCAACAAGTTTTATCTATATTCCTTGTAAATGGCATAATAATAGGGTTTTTAGGCAGATTTGTGCTTCTATGAATTTGATCTGATTAACTCAATTTTTATTTATTCTAAATATATATAATATTTATTTAATAAATATAATTATTAAATAATTATAAAAAATAAATAAATAAAATAGGAGCATAATTTAGCTAGTATATATACATCCTTATGGATTTTATCAACATAAAATCCTTAATTTAGTTAAAACTATTTTTAACTTAATTTTAATATCATTTAATATTAATTTATCAAATAATTAATATTACAGTAATATTTGAGTGGATAATAAATAAATTTTGAGACATGAAATTTGAGGCTTAATCAAATCCCAAGTCCAGGTGAAGTCCTATTTCAACTTGAACTAGTGTTTGTCCACCTTTATAGTTTATGTCTTAATTTAGACATTATTTAAATAAGACAATCTTATTATTAATGTCTTAATTAGACAACAAAATCTAGATTTTACAAATCTAATTTTGTCTCAAATAATTAAACCTTTCAATTAAGTCTTTCATTCAAATTACATTTTATTTAATTAAGTCATACTTAATTAAATCCTGGATTAAATCCAATAGATCTACCTAATTGCATGTGACCCATTAAGTTCTGAACATGTTGGCAATGAATATAAAGAATCTTATTAATCCAGTTCATAGATCAAGAGCGGGATCTCGTAACCTATCATGACCACTAAATGTTAAAGAGTCACTGTGACCTTATAAAAACTTTTCACTAACTAGCCTATTAGTGTCATATGGTCTTTTCACTAGATATCCCTAATTGAGGATGAGCATGGTTCAATGTTTGCCTAAACCTCTATCCATGTTAGTTTTTACAACTCATGGTTAATATTCATGAATCTATAATTAACGATTCCTTATAATTTATTATGCTCTGGCTAAAGACTTTAATATAATAACCATGGCTAAAGACTTTAATATAATAACCATACTTAAGAACATTCAAGATATATCTCCATCATCACTCAGAGTAATGAATCCTCTCTGGATCACTCATTCATCTACTGTATGATTCATCCTATACCTAAAACTACCCTACCATAAGCATCCATCTACTGTGGACTAGTTTACGATGGAATTAAAGCATAAAATTCCTCATATGAGATGGCCTGGTATCATTAGTCTAAGGACTATTTTACATGACTGGCACATGAGAACATAGTCCATAGACATTTGAGTAACTTATTTGGGCCATGTTCAGTGAACTTGTTGTCATAAAACAAAAACTTATATGTTATCCTCAATATGTTATATACTTTAATATCTATGAGATCAAAAGGTTGCATGCATCCCATGAATAAAGGCTTAGCATATACTAGTCTTTGTGTTATGTCAATGACCTGTCTTGACGGTACAATGACTAGGAACATTTTTAAAAACACAGCTTTGATGCATAAGAATCTTATTGTCAAAATCAATTTACTAGTTTTATGAGGCTGTTATGTTTCAAAGGCTTCATCTAATTGGTGTTGGTATGAGTGTACATCATGTCACTAACATAAAGGACAACATATGTTGCTTTAACTTAGTAACTTGTATCGCCACATGCCCACGTTTAGAACTTTAGACGATTTTAAGGGCTTAGCGTGCTCAGCTTAAAAATGTAGGATATTGGTGGTGGTCAAGCCTTTGAGTTATCCCATGATCAGAATTTGGATTAGGCATACTAATATGAAAGGGAGAAAGACTGTTGGGTGAATCGTTCGTCTAACTAATCTCGGATAGTCACCATAAAGTGGACATAAACTTAGAGTCACCATGATCTTTTGGGGTTAGGCAAGATCGGATGCCTATTGAAAATAATATTTCGAGTTACAAAACTCAAAACATCAATTTCAAGGTCTATAAAAAGTCTAGAGATTGGTTTGTTGGGTTCAAGAATTAGTTACGCGTGAGGAAGGACTAACATGCCCACAACACCTGAAATCAATACCTACTAACTATGTCTCACTTCAATTTTGGCTTCAATGGTTCCATTTGGTTATTATTTAGATATAATCCACTTTAATGCATGAAATTTTGTAAATTGTAGATCCGAGTTTTAAAGGAAAATTTGAATCACCTATGTGCCTTGGAGGTATGGGGAAAATAGGGATTCTTGGTGAAAACAAGTTTCAGATTAAATTTTTGAAAGTTTGGATATTCTTTTCAATTACTGAAGAGATACCCAAACAAAATATCGCCTTGCAATTTTTAGAAAATGATTTTTTAAAACATGAATGCACAAAGGTTGCAACAAAAGGGTAACATGTTAGTAAGACAAAAAAGAAAATAATAAAATTACATAAAAATAAGGACATAAAATCATAGAAAAAAAGAGAGACAATCTCATTGTATCTCATAATTGTCTTCGATTACTAAAGAATAACCGAGATGATAATTTAGAGATCGATTTGGATTTGGTGGTGATTTAAGGGATGAAAAGATTTTAATCAAAACAATCTAAGGCATCCAGAAGAGAAAAAATTGTCAGATTTTGAGATAAAAGCAGGGTTGGAATATCCTTTCAAAAAAATAGGGTTGAAGTATCCCCAAAGATAAAGTTTTGAAAATAATTAAGAGTAAAGAGAAAATTTGAGTTTTTAATGAAAAACAAGGTTAGAGTATCCCTAAAGATTAAAATTTTTAATGATTTAAAAAATAATTAGGAATCTCGAATAAATTCGAGAGAGAAAATTCAAGCTTTTTAAGGAAAAACGAGGTTAGAGTATTCCCTCTGAGTAATGGGTTTGGAGTATCCCCCAAAGATGCAAACTTTTGATGTTTTAAAAGAAAAGTCTTTTTTTAATAAAAGATTTTGAAAACAGAAAATCAAAGATTTGTATAAAATATATTTTTGTCTTAAGCTTTGATCCGATTCTAAAGAGTTTATGTTGTAAGAGAACCAATCGAATGCATTATGAGACATCTAAATGTCTCTATAAAGGAGAGTAAAAAATTGGGTTAAAAGCAAGGGATAACTTCATGTCATCTCCCTTCCTGAATTTATTCCATGTTCATTCGAAGGCTTTCAAGGGTGAATGAGGTACTGTTAGAAAGATGACTTGATAAGGTTTAATGTAAAAATATTCCAAAAATCCTAGAAAATCATTTTCTTGGCAAAATTAATTTTTGAAGTTGGGTCTATCTGACACTAGCAGAGTATGCATGGGAAAAGATGCACTAAACTTTGAAAAATCATTTTAGGCTCATCTGGAATTGTTAAATTTTGAACGATACTTTTGGAAAGAGAATTTTGCAAACACTTTGGGAAAAATATTGAAAAAAATCATTTGGTGGGCCAAGATGACCTAAACAAAAAACTATTCACCCATTTCAAGGGTTTCAGACAGTAAAGGTTTGAAAAATCATATTTCTTTCATCTGGAATGATCTGAGGCACACAAGACACCCTTAGAAAGGTGCTTCGATGCCCTTTAAAGGAAAAAAAATCAAGAAAAATATTTTGTTGTTCAAAAATGATTTTCCAAACTTAGACTACAATGTTGCCAGAGCAAACAGGGGGCTATTTGATTTTTTAGTTTTCTTAAGGGGTCAAATTTGAGTTATAGATGTCTGAACATCCACCATATAAGGACTTGACTAACATGGGCATCACGAATTTATTCCATGGTCCCAGAGTGGTTTTGGATAATGAAACAACCCATTGACCATGCCATCATAGAGGTGCTAAAAAGTTAAGATCAATGCCTAGTATATATTTTGTACCACAAATGGATTTTGTTTGGAAAAAAATAGTATGTTTAAACTTATTTTACCATGAATCCAGATCTGAAATGTTTACTGTATCCCTAAGATTGGAAGATTGATATGATAAAACCTTAAATCCATGCTAACCTCTATCTATTAGAGGTGGCATACACTTAACTTAGGGATTTCTTTTAAAAATCAGATTTTTACCAAACAAGCATGCATCTTGATAGGAATGACATGAATAAAACATAACATGCATAAAGATGAATATGAACTAAACATGCTAACACTCAAAAGTAACATTTTAATATGGAAGTGAGTGGTAAAAATGCAAGAAGATAACAAATAAAATGCATGGAAATAAGATGAACATACTTAAGCAGAGGAAAGCATGCTGAAGTTGTTAAGACATCATTTTTATGACATAAGACTCTTAAAATACAAGAAAATACATGACCATACTTAATACATGTTATGATAACATTTAAATATATGTCAAGCATATGAAGATGGCTGAAATATGACAGGAAATGCATAAATAAGTGACTGTTTTAATGATAGAATGAAAGAGTAGAAGTTTGACTTACCAAGCAACATCAAGGCATCAAAAGAACATCAATATCCTAAGACTACCACAACCAAGACAACAATAATGCACGAAAGTCCTAGGGTGGTCATGGCAGCATAAAGGGCTCACTAAAATGATGTAGATGATAAAACAAAAAATGTATGAAACAAGGTAGAAAAATATACCAAAAAAGCTTGAACTTATCCCTCTTCTTAGAGCAGTGACTTTAAGCTCATTCCTTCCCTCTTTTTGCTATTACTTAGCAAGAGCAGGATGAAAGGAAGAAGCTTTCTAGTATTATTATTGATGGTGAGGTGTTTTAAGGATGAAAGTGTGTGAAAGGTTGAGTTTTTAAAGGTTTTCTAGTGGTGGTTTAGGGGAACTACGGGAATGGAAGAATGTTAAGGGGTGAAAGGCAATAGAACAATTTTTTGGGAGAGTTTTTAAGGCTGGAAAGTGCTGGAGGATTCTTAGGGATGGCTAAAAGTCTTTTTTTTTGGTAAGGTTCCCCATTAGCTGAGTTCAAGTTGGCTTATACAGTCATGTGACTATGAAGACAAAAGATTAAAAACCAAGGGCATTTTAAGGTTTTAGTGCATGTATCTCATGCAGAGATGAGGTACTATGCTCAGTTGCCCTGCAAACCCATTGATTTGCTTAGCAAAAATAGTGGATCTAGGCTACGTTATGTAGCTGAACACTGGCAAAGTTCAACCTTACCCTTTGACAAATTGCATAATCTCGTGAAATATCCCTTGTCATTGGCTATTTGGCCTTCAAAATTTTGTTTAAATCCAATTAAAAGCCTAAAGACGAAGCTTGGTATGAATTTTTATGATTTTTGGTGCAAGAAATATGTTTAAATTAGATTTTGAATCAGTGGTGTAATGGCTGAAAAATGGCTCAAACTAGGCAAAAATGCCTTTGTGTATCGATACAAAACATCTAGTATCAATACACAAGGTAATTTTTACCCATGAGTGTTAATGCAATAAAGCATGTATTGATACCAAGAACAAAAATTTGTTTTCAATATCAAGACTTAGAGTTATGTATCGATACTTCATGAACTTGTATTGATACTCAAGCTTGTGTATTGATACATTTTGCTAACAATCACAACTATAGTTACTGCTAAGGTTTGTATCGATAGAATTATGATGGGTATCGATCATCTTATTAGGTTTTGATACCAAACCCTTATGTATCCATACTACACATAAAAATTCAAATTTGGTGATGCAAAAGCCTCGTGTCAATGCTTATGCACTGATATAACTTGCACCTACCTGTGTCTTTTCGAGTTACCTTACTTTGGTCACAAACAGTGGAAAATTGATCCATGTACTCATTTGAATGACTCTGGTGAAACCATGAAAAGTGGCCCTTGATGCCTTATTTTTACATTTTTTTAATAAGGCCCAGTCATTTTAGACCTTCCCAAAAAAATTTTTTTGCCTGGCACTGTGTCATCTCATGTTGCCTAATAGTGCCTGATGACATAGCACCGGATAGTTGTCCCTAATTTATTTTTTTTTCATTTTTTGATTCTATGATCTTTCACTTAAGTCTTAAGATGCCAAGAGTTGGCCTAGACAAAATGAGGTGTCTACAAGTTATATGTGGTTATTTGATCATGTATCCTATGTCCCTATCTGATTGGTTCAAGGCCATACGCCAGTATCTTCAACTTGCACTTGAAATAATCATATTGTCTTAGTGTCTAGTTATTGGAGAATATGTTAATTGATCTTTGATAATCTCTATTGTCAAGTTATAAAACTATTTAAACCATAATGAGACAATGATTCCAATCATATGGCTCAATTGTCTTACAACTATTGTAATCAATTTAATTAGCCTGAGAGACCAAAATAACTAATTTTTTCAAGCCTATAATGAAATGATTTGTTTTATGTCTCTTGGATATGAATATGTAATATTTCTAGTTTGGATCTCTTTCCCAATTTACATCTAGGTATGTATAACTTTAGCTTGTCACTTGTTCATGTATATTAACTTTTAATATGCCATGAATACTCAATATGCCATGAATACTCTGACTAAGTCTTACGTTTTCATGATATTAACTTTTAATAGTTCATGAATAGTCCCATTGAGTTTAGAATGTGTAAGACTTTTTTCATGAATCCATTCTTAATAAGATTCAAATTTTAAGTTAACTGGGCTTAATTTAGTCAATTGTTATAATTTGATAGACCATGATGTAGAACAATTCTACTAAGATTTATTAAATAAAGGAAAGTAAAAGCATGGCATCCATATGCTAGCAAAAGATATATATTCAAAACATCTATCCAAAATAAAGCTTCTTAAAAATCAGCCCGTAAAGATGAAAACATAAAAATTCAATGCTCAAGATATTAAATCACAAAATGAAAGTTGTCAATGACTTCCATGAATAGAGGCGAAAGCTTGATCCATATCAATAGGGTTGTCATCCTTTACAATGGTCCATCTTTATTTATCCTTTTCCTTGTCTTTATCATTGGACCTTATAATATGTCAAACATACTTAGTACCAATAATCAAGTATCATATGCTAAAGAAAAATAAATGAATTTTTTAATTTATACTTGAGGCAAAAACTCTGATTTGTTTTTTGTCCTTGCCCGATTCAAGGTATTCTTTGTAGTTTCTCCTCCAATGGCCAGGTTTTTCTCAACAATGATAAGTGCCCCTATCAGTTCCTCCCTTATCTTTCACTCCACCAGATGGCTTCAAACTCTTTGATCCATTCTTTCTCGATTTATTCTTCTTCTTGGTTTTCTTAGAAGTAGAAGTAGAAGTAAGCAAGTAGACAACATTCCCATTGATGAGAGACTTTTCTACCATAGACAACTTTTTCAGCAATCTTGGGAGGGATGTCTCTAGGTGATTCATGTTGAAGTTTAACATAAATTATGAAGAACTTAGAGGAAAAAAAGAAAACCTAGATCAATGGCTAACTCATTATCCATTAACCAACCTAACCATTCAAGACGAGTGATCTTGCCAATCATCTTTAGCACATGAGTTCTAATAGGTGTACCTTCAGACATCTTTGTTCGAAACAATTCTTTTAAGATGTTGAATCTTTTAATATGCCTTTCTTTATCAAACAGTTCACTAAGGTTTAAGATGATGTCCGAGCCATCCATGCCCTTATGTTGTCTTTGGAGATCAGGTGCCATGATAGCCATCATTACACATGTGACTTGCATGAGATCATCTCTATGAACTTGATATGTATCTTTCTCTTCTTAAGAAGCATTAGGTTCGGGCTCATCAAGTATAGGAGCATCAAGGACATAATATTTATGCTCAAGTGTTAAAACTATTTTAACATTACTCAATGAAAGTCTGCCTTGTCAACTTATTAATATCACTATGCTACATAGTGTAAATTAGAAGTCATACTTCTTATTTATATTCTATATGAATTCACAACATATTTAATGTTAATAACTTGCATAAGATAATAATTTAGTAAGGTTTTAAAACTAAAATGATTATTCCTTATTATTATTTACATAATTATAGCCCTTAGCTATAATATAAGAAGTTCAATAGTTGAATCCTCTTAATGAGTTAGGACCCCTTTCATTTTTGCATAACCTTAGGGATAACTTGACAAGTTATGTAAGAACTAATTATGTAGGTAACTTAGTTTAGCAATTGCATCTCTATGCAACTCCTATATCAATTAGGTGTAACCCTTTACCTAAGTACATTATATGTATTTCACCTAATCATTGCCTCTAATGCTGTGGGTTAAGTTTGTAAGAATCTAAACAACATGGCTTTGGTAAAGTAAAACCCATTAATTGTAGCTCAAGCAACATAGGTGGAATGGACCTTAGGGATATCCTAACAAATCCTCACAACCAAAACTTGGCTATCTTGTTATAATCTAATGGAAAGCATCTTATCATGCTTAGGCATGGACTCAATATTTTACAAGGGATTTCTTTTATCAAATATTATTTAAGTCTCATTAATTTGCTTTTGATTGCATTGGCATTTATTTCATGTGCACACATATCACATATATATATATATATATATCAAGATAAAATAAATCTATCACATGTTTCCTTGAGTCATTAGGAAACTAGGTGGTCAATTTCCTAGGAATACCATTTGCATATCACAGATGTCTTAATGGTAATTTTCTTGGTCTTCACCTTGGTGCCATGTCCTTCACATCTTAAAATACATAAATTCTCTAAAGCTAACCTAATACTAGATCTTTAACTGTGTAAAAATTATATAAGTTTGAAAAAAACCTTCAATTACATTCAAGAGAAGTAAGGTGGGAGGAGAATTTTACGACCTTGGATAATAAAGCAATTACGCAAGTTCATAACCCTTATTAAAAAAATAAATACCAAAATAAATAAAATTGTCTATCCATAACCTAGTCATACTAAGGTTTAAGTCCATAACCATCCTTCATTCCTTAACAATTAATGATATCACATGGTATTTACATATACAATGCATGCAAAAAAAAATTTATAATATTCAACAAAGCATCTATAAGAATCAGCCATAGTGATTAAACACATTTAATCTTATTCCTATCTTTTGAAAAACTAGTTTTAATTCGAACATTTACCTAAACTTTAGGTGATTTGTCTAACAAGGACAAATACTTTTACTTGCATGCTTAAATTAGGTTTCCATAATTAACATATTTAAGGAATTAAAATTAAAGCAACCTATTTAATTAACAAGTTTAAGAAAATAAGTTTCCAAATCTTAATTCTTTCAAAACATGTTTATTTAAAGAACCTAGTTGAATTGAAACTCTTTAAGTATTCCTAACTTTTAGTGTAGAGACCTTATTTTGTCCAAGCCAACATTCGAGGCATTAAAAGTCATCATCTGAGGCACCATCGAGGTCATTCAAAGAACCACAAGTTAATTTCCCACCATTCTCGGCTAAGGTAAAGAGTTCAGAGAGTCAAAGGTAAGAAAAATCCATATTTTTGTATTTATGTCTCGATACGTAAGTGTGATGTATCGATACAAGGCTCCACATCATTCAAATTCCAAAATCTTTCTAGTTGTATCGATATCAAAATGCATGGTATCGATACCGAGGGTGTTTGTGTTGATACAGAGTTATGTCGTAGCTAAAATCATAATTTTTGGCGAAAACGTATCGATAAAGGAGTGCATGTATTGATACAGGCTTGCCTATGTCGATGCACCATGCTTTGTATCGATATCAGATTCAAACTATCGATATATTTTGGGGGTTTTTTGCTTAATGTATCAATATACAAGGCTATTTTTGGCCTAATTTGAGACATTTTTCCTTCCTTCATACCATGACTTTAGAACTCAAATTTGTCATGACATTGACCAATCATCCAATATCAGATATAAATTCATATAAATCATGTGGATTTAATTTTTGGGTTCTAAACATTGGAATAACACATTTTGGAATGGTCATTAAGCTTGGCACGAGGGCATTTCATGAGAAAAATTGATTTAGTGAAGGACAAATTTATGATTACTCATTTGATTAGGTAATGCAAGGTTTTCATTAGCTGTAAGAATTATGATTAACCAATGAAATATTGAAAGGTATCACATTGTTACAATGAGTCATCATATTATACATGCCAAAAGTCCTATATGCCTTCTTTGTTGGGTCATCTTAGTAGCTAAAATCATTCCCTATGTAATCCAACTTTCTTACTCAGCTAAGAGGATAGGAGATTTACATCAGCCACTAGAAAAAAAACTCAAGCTTTCCTAAAAACTCCTTTCTCCTAGCTCTCTTTACTCTTCCAAAACCTCTCATTTCCCTTATATCTACCCTAAAAAATTATCATCCATAGCTGCCATAACTGAAAGCTCTTTCTTTTCATACCTTGCTTGCTAATCTATAGCAAAGAAAAGGAAGAAAGTGACCTACAATTTTTTGGATTGCTATTTAAGGAAACAGCTAGGAGTTCAAGCTTCCATTAGGGTATTTTTTTTTATCTTTTTTTCCTTTCATTTTTTGTTTTGCTTTATTATCATCATCATCTTAGTGAACCTCCATGTTTCCATGACCCTATTAAGGCTTCCATGTATTATTGTGGCTTTGCTTGTTGTAGCCTTAGGATTTTGATGACTTTCTTTATGATTCAATGGTGTTTTGCTGAACTAGAATGCCATACTTCTGGTTAACATTAAAACAACCTTTGCTCATGCATTCTTGCCATGTTTTTCTTCATCTCAACATACTCATTTCATATTTATCATTAAATCCTTAGACTTTCTTTCTTTTCTTTGTATATTTTTACGCTTATATTTTTTTCTTTATACTTTCAAGCACCAAGACGAAAATAACATGAACGTTCATACTAAGATTTCAAAAATCAATTTTAAGTAACCAAACTACACTGGTGAGGTTGAATTTGAGGGGGCTTTTGAGGAAAGCACCATGTTATCGAATTTGTTAAGACTAATTAAATAAGAAAAGAAACGAATCTTGCCCCATAAAGAGCCAATTGAAATTGTGAACCTTGGGATGGAGCAAGATTGGAACTAGGTCAGATAGGAGCCTCTATAAATCCATCAACCTAGACCAAATTGATCAACCTTCTTCAAGACTACCAAGATGTATTCACCCGGTCCTACCAAGATATTCTTGGGCTAATCACTGACATAATGATTCACAGACTTCCTTGAAAGCATGAGTGCAAACCCATACATTAAAAACTTAGGAGAATGAAACTGAAGATGGTTCTAAAGTTAAAAAAGAAGTAAAAAAGCAATTTAGCATAGGATTTCAAAGTAGCTAAGTATCCCGAATGGGTAGCCAAGATTGTCCTAGTTCCTAAAAAGGATGATAAAGTGCAAATGTGCATAGACTGTAGGGATTTAAACTGAGCTAGCCCTAAAGATAATTTTTTTACCTCACATCGATACCTTCGTAGACAATACTATTGAAAATTCCCTATTTTCTTTCATGCATGAATTTTTGGGCTATAATTAGATTAAAGTAACACCCGAAAACATGGATAAAACCACTTTCGTGACCATGTGGGGTACCTTCTGCTGCAAGGTTATGCCTTTCAAACTTAAGAACCTAGGTTAACTTACCAAAAGGAAATGGTGACATTATTCCATGGCCTCATGCACAAAGAAATAGAGGTCTATATGGATGATATGATTGTCAAATCCTCAAAAGAGATTGAGCATGTACCCAACCTTCGCAAACTCTTCAAACAACTGTGCAAATGTCAATTCAAACTAAATCCAGCTAAATGCACCTTTGATTTTACCTCTAGTAAGCTATTAGGCTTTATTTGAGTGAACGAAGAATTAAGGTCAATCAGAACAAGGTAAAGGCTATCCAAAACCTTTCATCACCTCATACTAAAAAAAAAAAAGTAAGGAGTTTCCTTAGGAGACTAAAATATATAGCCAAATTCATATACCAGCTAACTAACAAATTTATTGGATGTTTTGTCTATGTCAAAAATAAAACCTTAGCGAATGGAATGATAAGTGCTAGCAAACTTTCGAGAAGGTCAAGTATTACCCATAGAGCCTGCCAATGCTTATACTACTAGTGCCTAATCGACCACTAATCTTATACCTATAAGTTTTTGACAAGTCTATGGGCTGTGTACTAGGTTAGCATGACAAGTCGAGAAAGAAAGAACAAGTTATATACTATCTAAGCAAGAAATTCATGGAGTATGAAAATAATTACTCCACAATCAAGAAGTTACGTTATGCTCTGGCTTAGATAGCTCAGAGGATAAGGCAATACATCTTATATCACACCACATGGTTGATCGCCAAACTTGATCCTATCAAATACCTATTCGAGGTTTATTCTTTGTTAGGAAATATTGGTCTAGTGGCAAGTCTTATTCTCTAAATATGACATCATTTATGGAGCTAAAAGCCATCAAGGGTAGCACGATAGCTTAGTTCTTAGCAAATTGAGCCAAAAATGATTATGAACCATTAGATTTTGAATCTTGAGCGAGGACTTAATGTGCATACCAAA
The DNA here is from genome assembly GCA_038381775.1 of Adansonia rubrostipa. Classification (NCBI taxonomy): domain Eukaryota; kingdom Viridiplantae; phylum Streptophyta; class Magnoliopsida; order Malvales; family Malvaceae; genus Adansonia; species Adansonia rubrostipa. Next base: position 4,789,405 of record JBBYHM010000020.1, on the reverse strand, counting down.
AGCAAAGGATGGTATCAAGTATAGCAAAACATGGAAAATGTATTTTGATGGAGCCTCAAATGCATTAGGGCACAAGACTAGGGCTATTCTAATCTCACTAAATGGAGATTATTATCCTTTCACCACCAAACTGAACTTCAACTGCACTAACAACATAGCTAACTACAAGGCATGTGTATTAAGGCTTCGGATAGCCATTGAGAGGGGCATTAAAATTTTATGAATGTATGGGGACTCTACCATGGTAATCTATCAACTTTAAAAAGAATAGGAAACCGAAGATGCTAACCTATTCCAATAACTAAAACAATAATTTGATGAAATTAGCTTTCAATATTTTCCTCGAGAGGACAATCAAGTGGTAGATGCTCTAGCAACCCTAGCTTCTATGTTTGAAGTAACATGTGAGTTAGAAGTCATGCTCATCTAAATAAGTATTCATGAAGCTCCCACCTATTGCCATAGTGTAGAAGAAGAAAAGGATGGTCCGTCATGGTAAACATTTTTTTATACATTCAAGACCAATAATACCCAGAGCATGCTAGAGAAACTGAAAAGCGAACCATCTGAAGAATGTTTCAAATTTTATTTTGGATGGTGAAGTCCTATACAAGAAAAGTTAGGATCAAACATTAATCTATTGCACGGATGCTTTTGAAGCTAAGACGATTCTTATGGAGGTCCATAAAGGAATTTATTGCACACATGCTAACAGACATAGAATGGAAAAGTAAGTTATAAGGTCGGGTATTACTTGTTGACACTTGAAAAAGATTATATTGACTATGCCAGCAAATGCCACAAATGCTAAATCTACGTAGACAAAATCCATATCCCACCTTCACTCTTGCATGTCATGATGGCTCCAAGCCATTTCTCTATGTAGGGCATGGATATGATCGGACCCATCATTCCCAAAGCTTCAAATATGCATCGCTTCATCTTGGTTGCCATTGATTATTTCACCAACTAGGTAAAAGCGACCTCATATTACATCATCACTAGATTTGTTGTGTGTAGGTTTATGAAATGAGACATCATTTATTGATACAGACTCCCTGAATAGATCATCATGGATAATGCATGCAACTTGAACAACAAAATAATGGAAATAATTTGTTCCTAGTTCAAGATTAAATACCATAATATAGCGCCATATCATCCAAAAATGAATAGGCTAATTGAAGTAGCCAACAAAAATACTAAGAAAATAGTTAAGAAAATGGCCAAAACTTATAAAGATTGGCATAAAAAGCTTCCCTTTGTGTAGCTTGCTTATCGCATAATAATTTAGACTTCCACTAAAGCTATCTTGTTCTCCCTAGTTTACAGGATGGAGGCAGTCTTGCCTGTCCAAGTTGAAATCCCTTTCCTTAAGGTCCTGTTGGATCACAACATAAGAAGCTGAGTACGTAAAAGATCGATATGAGCAACTTAAACTCGTCGATGAGAAGAGGATGAAAACCATCTATCATGGATAGATATATCAAAAGCATATAATGAGAGCTCATAACAAAAGGGTTATTCTTGTCAATTTCAAGAAAGAAATTTAATGGTAAAAAATATCCTCCCAATTCAAAAAGATACTCGAGGAAAATAGACCCCAAAGTTGGAAGGTCCCTATGTTGTTAAGCGAGCTTTCTCTGGTAGAGCCTTAATTCTAACTGAGATGGATGGTAATGACCTACCTAACCCCATCAACTTTGATTCCTTTAAGAAGTATTATGCCTGAAAAGGCCCTTTAAATGGAAACCTATAAAGGCATCCTTATCTCAAAAAAGAAAAAACCTTGGATAAGAACCGAAAGTGGTTTTTATAGAAATAAATTTGCTTAAGTTGAAAACCTAGAAGGATAGATTAAGTAATCAAACTTTACCCTTGTTTGAATCCGATCAAGGCCAATACTATCCTAAAAAAACCTATCTTCATTAAAATACCAAAATTTAACCCAACCTACTTATCCTATCTTAAACTTACCAAACCCATTTCAACTCGATCCAGATGTTAATTCAAAGACAGGACCTTTAAAAATAAGAGTTACATTACTTACTATGGTGTGTATCCCTTTCTTGCAAACCTAGCTATTCTAAATGCTTATCTCATGTGTGGATGCCTTGTAATGACATCTGGCCTTCTTTTTTCCAAAACTTAATTTCCTAGCCTTGATGAGATCCTAAATTTTGTACTTCAAGGTAAGACAATCCTCTATAGAATGACTTAGATTACCAGAATGGTAATCATAACATTGGTTGACATCCTACCAATCTGAATATGATGTTTTCAAATGTTCGATTTGGATATGTATCAAAAGGTGATTCTTGATGAGCTTAGGTAAAAGCTTGGCATAGGACATGGGAATCTATTTAACTTGATTTTGATTTCACTTCTTATGTTCACCTGATTGTTCCCTCAAGCACTCGACTTATGCACAGATGTGAAAGTCAGTGTAATTAAAAGTATTAGTTGGTAGGGACCTTATAAAGCATTATTCATGCCTAGACAACATGGCTTGTAATGGTGGCACCGATATTAGCGAAGATCTATAAGTGGTTGGCTCATCTAGAAGATAACTTGGATCTTTTCTTCCTTCTTAGTTGTTTTTCTCTTTTTTGCTATAGGCACTTCATTAACCCATATCTTTCCATTTTTGATGGCATTATCAATTATTTGACTTGAGACCACTATGTTAGCAAAATTTTTTATTGCACTTCCCATGAGTTTGTCAAAGAATGGATTTGGTAGTGTGATCAGAGATAAAGATACCATCTCTTTTTCTAATAAAGGTGGTTGCACTTGGGCCATTACGTTCCTCTGTCTTTAGGCATACTATGTGAATGTTTCTATTAATTTCTTTTCCATATTCTGGAAAGACAATCAGTCTAGTGTCCAATTCGATATATGCTTATATTGCAAAGGAAAAACATTTGCCAAGTCTGTCCAATACTGTACCTGACTCCAATTCAAGTCATTATACCATTTGGCTATTGATCCTAACAAGTTTTCTTGAAAACAATGTATAAGAAGCTTGTCATTATGTGTATGCCCAGTCATTTTTCTAATAAAAATTTTGATATGGGCAAACAAAAACGTGGTGCCATTGAACTTTTCAAAGTCTGGCACTTAAACTTAAGAGGAAGGATTAGATCCGGTACCAAGCTCATCTCATTTAGATCATAGCTACTAGAGTCTTAAGAAATTAAAACATTATGGTCTCAAGAAAGAATGATCAATCTTATTATGAGCCAAACAATGCTCATTTGTTATTACGCTATGTATAATGAGAAACTAAAAATTTATGCAAAAAAATTTTTGCCCCAAATAGACCCTTTTAGGCATTGCAACTCTATTGGGGTAAAAAAAGGCTTTGTCATACCTACATGTCTAGACCATGTAGATAAGACTATCCAATGGCTTTCAAGGCAAAAAGAAGTAATTGCATTCTGAGTGGTAATGTTCGCGCATCATCATGTGATATCAGAATTAAAATAATGGTGGAACCTTTTAAGTTGAAACAAAAATTTTACCAAAAATGATGATGTTTAATAATTGTTGCCTCATTTACATGCTCCAAACATAAAATAAAAGGGAAAGGGTAAGAAACATTCCCTATGTGTACCTAGTTTGGTAACCTCTAAAATTGGGTATGGCTTTAACTAGGTAAGGCCCTTACAGTTCATTACATGAAGTTCAGGTTGGACATCTAAATAGGTTTTCAAATTGTTCCTCAAATTCAAAAAGAATTGATAAGGTACCCTAATCCTTAGCCATCACATATTTATGTCAAAAAGGGTTCAATTCAAGTGGGAGGTATCTTTCATGCTAGTAACAAGGCTAACATGTCAGATAGGCATAAAAATTTACACCTAGTAGGCTTTTCACTGGCCATGATAGAGGCTAACACCAGAAGGCAGAGCTACTTCACCCCCTCCTCAAATATTGGGCAACCTATGCCCCCTCTATTTGCTTGGAGGATAATCTAATGGTTTGCATGTGCATGTTTATGGAGGGGGAACAAATAAACCTTTAATGACTCTACTCTTTCAACAATAATAAAAAATCGATCCTAAATGCCCTATAAAAATAATACTACAAAGGAAACAAAAGGGTTAGTGAAACATATATGGACAATATATATCAAAATTTCCATATAAATAAAAGACAAAAAAGTTGTTTTGAAAATACTAGGAATTATAATTAAATACTGGTTGAAACCAAATCAATCAAAATTTACTTAACACATAATTAATTTTAAGCTTGACTTTTTAACCTACCTGCAGTGGAGTCACCAAGCTATTGCAATATGGCCAAGATATGAATCCTAACCAGCTGGACTTAAAAGATGAGTGTAACCTTCACCCTATATATATACTTTATATCATTATTTTTATATTTAGGGGCCCATATCATTATTATTTTTTCTTATTTTTTGTGTTTAAGGATTGAGTTATTGAGATAAATCACTTGCTCGATTTAACCCTAAATAGTTATTAAGAAATGACCATTTATTTTGGAGTCATCACTAATCTATTTTGACTAGAAAAGATTGGTCACTTCAAAGTTCGTATTTCAAGGGTTATGAAACCCTTAAAAACAAACTCTAAGATCTGCACTCATACTAGAGATCACATGAAAGGGTATAGGAGTCAGTTACAATAACAAGTAAAGATCGATCTTTCTCATGATGCTCGGTAATCAGTACCTTGTTAATTACATGTTAACTTAAATCTGATCTTTATCTAGTTTCATTATCTGGTATTTAATTATAATTCCTATGCACTAAAATAAAATTTTTATGAAACAATTTTATTATTGCATTTGAAAATTTTGGTTTTCAATATTTTTGAATATCAAAATCTCTTTCATACCTCACTAGAGGATTGAAAAATATGATAGGTTTTATCATTAACCTTCACACCCATTAAAGAGCTAAAGGAATACAAAAGGTTTTATTTTTTTCAAAATTCAAAAAATCTCAATTTTCTCATTTTTACAAGGATATCTCGTTAATAAAATAATCAATGAAACTTTCTTATATATTGGGAGACATTCCATAAACTATTTTAACTGAGAGACATTGCCTTAATTTTCAAAAATTATGATTTTATGAAAAATAATCAAATTGATCTTAAGACTCAGTTTTGGCTACACGTACAAAACTGGACTTAAAGGATCTAAATATGGTCGATAAGACCAAAATGTCCCTTAAAGTACCTTTGACATGAAAGTATCCTAATAAGTCTAAAGGACTTAGTTTAATGCAACATTACTAAAAATGCCCCTGGGGTATACCTTCGATGTGAAAGTATCCCGATAACCTTAAATGACTAAAAAATGTTCATAAAAAAATGAACCTATACCTAATGCACACCTTTGGCATGAAAACATCCCAATGACTACATTGGACTCGATTTTAGGGTCAATTACCAAAATATCTCTAGGGATTACCATCATCCTGAAAGCATCTCAGTAACCTAAAAGACCTATAAATGTTAGGAAATGACAGTTTTATCCTAAAGGGGTAATTTAAATGTTAAAAGAAACTAAAAATGCAAAAATTACAACTAGGCCCCTAAATTTCCCAGAGTTACACTTTAAGCCTAAAATGACTAAAAATGCAAGAAATGTCCTTAGAATGACCAAAACACCGTAGATGGGTAATTTGATATGATAAATGGCCTTTTTGACCCTAAAATGCAAGGCTTTACTTAATGAACTCCAAACTTTTCTAACTTTGGAATGTAGTCCCTAAATGATTTGAACTTAAAATAAACACCAAATACATCACGAGAAATCATGGAAATTGTACTAAAAGCCATAAAAGCATTCGGCAAGCACCTTTGGCCTTGGAATAAATTTTTCATATTTTACAAGTAAACCCTTAAAATTTTTGAAATTACAAAAAAGTCCTTAAAAGGTTTAAAATGTATGATATACATCCAAACATGTTAAAAATGCATGAAAATCATCTCTAAAAGTCCACTATGTGGTTTGGCCAAGCATTTATGGCCCTGGGAAAAAAATTTAAAATTTTCCAATCTAGTCCTTATGTTTTCTATAATTACTAAATAGCTTAAAAAATCAAAAACATCATCAAATCACTTTGCTAGGTTTGGCCAAGGCCTTGAAATACCCTTCCAAAGCTTTAAAAATTTTGGAAAAATTATGTTTTAATCACAAAATAATCCAAATCATCATAAAAATAACAAAAAAAATTAAATCAAAGACCACCATGAGATTCGACCATCATCCAGAAATATACCAAGCAAAAATTTTCCAACACAATGATCATATATCCTAATTCTACCAAGCTCAAATCATATAAGAAATCATGAAAAATAAACATATAAACACGTTTTATCAACATATTAGCGTGAAAATGCCAAGGAAAATAGTATCAACATAAACATATATATATATATATATATGACAAAATCAACATCATGTCAACAAAAAATATTTGATGAAGAAAATCAAGTTATTGTTATGAAAAATTAAACATAACGATTAAATCAAACAGAATTGTTCATAGCTATTATGCTTGGCCTTTCAACATGGATCAAAATCCATGAGCGTATGCATGATTTTGGCCCATTAAAAGGAAAAAAATGAATGAAATGAACAAAAACTAAAAATTTACTAAGTGTTTTTATATTAAAGTTGTAGAAATTTGAAAAAAAGCTTGAAAATCCTTAACTAAAATGGTGAATTTTTGCATGAAAGCCGTTAGGCTCTTCTTGAAACATGCTCCCCCATTTAGGTTAGGCTAAGGGGTAAAGAAAATCCCATTGGCCAAATGGATATCCATTTCTGCTTTTTATTTTTTTATTTTTTTCGTTTATTTGACATCTATTTTTTTTACATTTTGACTTTTTGATAAAGCTTTATTAATTATTTTTGTTATTTTATATGACTCATCATGTATGAGTCATCATCTAGAAACATGGACATAAGATGAGATAAGGAAAAAAATCTAAATTGGATAAAACAAGTTATATAGATTAAATTATAACAAATTTAAAAGTATTATGTGTTCAGGAAATAATCTTTCACATAATAAATTTAATTAAAAATTTAATCAAAATAGGTTCGTTAGGCTTGTTAAAAAGACAAAAATGAGCTTCTTGGGCTTGTCGGAAAGTTAGTGGGCTTATTGGGCCCATTAAGAAAATTATTGTGTTTTCAAGCAAATATCCAATAGAGACTAAAAATAAAATAAAATATAACATGTACATTACAATAGAATAATTAAAAGGTAAAGCTTCAATCAAGGGTAAGACCTAGGTTAAAGGAGTTAATTAGGGTGAAACCTAAGTCTAATAGGTTGACTAAGGCAAAACCATGACAATCAACATAACCACGTAGAACCTAAGTCTAATAGGTTGATTACAGTGAAACCATGATAGTTACTTAGGGTGACCAGGGTGAAACCTAAGTCTAATAGGTTAACTGGGGCAAAACCATAACAGTCAACAGGGAAGACCAGCGTGAAACCTGAGTCAAAAAGGGTTGACCAGGATGAAACTATACTAGTTAACATTGGTAACCAAGGTGAAACCTAAGTCTAATAAGGTTGACTGGGATGAAATCATATTAGTCAATAGGGTGACCAAGGCAGAACCTAAGTCTCAAAAGGTTGACCATGACAAAACCATGATAGTCAATAAGAGTGACCAGGGTAGAACCCAAGTCTAAAGGGTTAACTAGGATGAACCCATACTACTCAATAGGGGTGACTAGGGCAAAACCTAAGTCTAATGGTCGATCAAGGTGAAACCATGGCAATTAATAGAGGTGACTGTCACAACATGGTTTAAATACGAATCCTGATCAACCCGACTTAAAATAGCTGATGTACCGCTTATTCTCTCATATATATATATATCTATATATCATTATTTTTTCTTTTATTTTAGGGGCCATATCATTATTATTTTTCTTATTATTCTTTTTTTGTGTTTAGGGACTAAGTTGTCGAGATGAATTGCTCACTTGACTTAACTCTAAATAGTCGTTACTAAGTGACCATTTTTCTAGAGTCACCACCAATCTATTTTGGCCAGGTGAGATTGGTTACCTATTGCAGATCATATTTCAAGGGTTGTGAAGCCTTTAAAAACAATCACCGAGGTCTACATGAATACCATAGATCACATGAAAGGGTCTTGGAGCCACTTACAATTGCGAGTAAGGATTGACCTATCTCATGTTGCGCAGTAATTGGTATGTTATTAATCACATGCTGACTTAAATTTTGACATTTATTTGATTTCAAAATTCAGTATTTAAGTATAATTCCCACTTTTAAAAGTATTATTTTATGAAACAAATTTATTTTTCATTTGCAAAAATCAAGTATTTAATAGTTTTTAAAAATTAAAATATTTTTCATACCCCATCGAAGAACTAGAAGAACACAAAAATTTTATTATTTTCTTTCATACCCCATTGGAGAGCCGAAGGAATACAAAAGGTCGTAAAAATCAAAATATCTTTTGTACCCTAATGTAGATCCAAAGAAATACAAAAGGTTTTATTTTTTCAAAATTCATAAAATCCTAATTTTCATTTTGAAAAAGATATCTCATTCTTAAAATATTTCGTAGAACCTTTGTCATATACTAGGAGACATTCCATGAGCTACTTTAACTTGGAGACATTGCCTTACTTAAAAAAATCTAATTTTATGAAAAATACGATCTAGTTTCAACCTTGCGTACAAAACTAGACTTAAAAGACATAAACATAGTTGATAAGACCAAAATGTCCCTTAAAATATCTTCAATAGAAAAGTATCCCGGTAACTCTAAAAGACTAGGACTAAGGTAATTTACTAAAATGTCCTTAACGTATACTTTCGACATAAGAATATCTTGGTAACCTAAAAAACCAGATATCACATATGAACAAACCTATTCCTACTATGCACTTTCAACTTGGAAGTATCCTAGTGACTATATCAGACTCAATTTTAAAAAAATTACCAAAATGCCTTTAGAGTATACCTTGGACATGAACATATCGCAGTACCCTAAAGGTCTCAAAAATATCTTCAAAAAGTGAACCTATCCTAAGTGGATACTTTTAGCATAAAAGCATCTCAATGACTACTAGGACTCGATTTTGTGATAAATTACTAGAATGCCTCCAAGGTATACCTTGGACATGAAAGTATCCCGATACCCTAAAGGACACGATATCATTATAAAAATTATAAACCTATCCTAAATGCACACCTTTGGCATAAAAGCATCTCGATGACTACCTAGGACTCAAATATAAAGAAAATTACTAAAATGCCCTTAGGGTATACCTTCAACATGAAAGTATCTCGGTACCCTAAAGGACATAAAATGGATCATCAAAAAGTAAACCTATCCTAAATGTATACTTTTCGAATTAAAATATCCCAATGACTACCTAGGACTTGGTTCAAAGAAAATTACCAAAATGCATCTAGGGCATACCTTTATCGTGAAAGTATCCCAGTAATCCTAAGGACTCTAAAATGATAAGAAATAATCTTTTTACCCTAAATAGGGAAATTCACATATAAAAAATGACTTAAATTGAAAAATTTGCAATTAAGCCCTTAAACTTTTTAAAATTGCATTTCATACCTTAACAAAAAACCAAAAGAATATGAAAAGTTTTAATTTTTTCTACACCCCTTTGGAAAACTGAAGGAATGTTAGAATATCTTCTAAAGCAACCTATAATACCCTTAATGGAAGGTTTTTCCTAATGAACTAAAAACTTTTCCATTTTTCAAAATTTAGTCTTTACATAATGGAAAATCATACATCAAACATATCACCAAAATCATAGAAATCACACCAAAAACCACAACACATATTCGGCCAAGCACACATGCTCTTGAAGTAAAATTTTTTGTTTTACAAATTAGTCCATAGACTTAAAATCCATAATAAATATCTAAAACATGTCAAAATTGCATAAAATGTTTGTCCATAGGTCCAAGGAGTATTCAGCCATAACCAATGGCCTTAAAAAAACATTTTTTTAATTCTAGAATTTAACCCTTAAAGTTTTTAAAATTAAAAAATAACCCTAAATAAAATAAAAATGATAAATAAGCATTCAAATGCATCTGAAACACATAAAAGTGACCTAAAATTGGCCTAGGAGCATTCAACCAAACCTAACTATACCATGCAAACATTTTTACAAAATTACAAACTAGCCCCTAGGCTTTCTAAAATTATAAAATGGTTGTAAAAGTAAAACTTTGCAAAATAGCATCCTTACTATTCAGCCAAGACAACAACATTCTTAATGGGTTTTAAAAATATCAAAAAATTATAATTTGTACCCTAAAAATCATATTAACGCAAAATTCACCTAAAATTAACTTAAAACAAATAAAGGAAAAATTATAAAAATTTCTTTTAAGGTTTTGACCAAAGCAAAATAATCTCAAAAGATATATAATGAAAAATCAATTTACGCATGAGCATATTACTAAATTTCATATCCAAAAATTCAATTTTATGACCTAGAAAATATTCACAACAAAATATATAAACAATCAAAATAAATTTAACATATATTTAAGATAAACTAATGAAGAACATTATGAAATTGGATAGTTGCTTTAAAGTTTGGCTTCAAAATTAATATTTACTTTTCTAGCTCAAACTATTGTAAAGCTCACAATAAGGAAAAGGATTAAATAAAAATCAAAGCAGGAATTTAAACATTGAAAACACCTTAGCAACTATCAATCCAAGTATTGTTGTTTTCTTTTTATTCTTTTTGTGAGGTTGCTAAAAGAAATAGAAGTAAGATAATATCGATTGAAAAATGAAAAAAAAATGAAAAGCTTGAGAACTTTCTGTTGAAAAAAACTTTTCATTTGGCTAAAACTCCCTCTTTTATCACCATTTTTCTTCAATTAATTTTCTTAGTTTTCCATTCTGTACAAGTGTTAACTAGGTGGTAATGCATTAAACCTTGAAATGCCACCTTAATGATTTAAATGTCAAAGGGTTTCATGCATAATGCCACCTATATTTGGTGGTAAAGATAAACATGCTTGAAAGCCACGTGAATGGCAAAAAATGAAAATAATATTAAATAAATCAAACCAAATTAAATTAAATTAAATCAAATGAAAAAAAATGTTTAATTTGGTAATGTGTCAAAATGTTTGGTATAAAGTTTGCAATATGTGTAATTTAAATTAGCAAATCACAAATAAATTATGCACAAAAATAATTTAATTTACACGTATAAATTAAATTAAACAAAATTTGAGTCAGGATTTATTTGCAGCAATTTGACATCTCATTGTATAATTGCTGATGTAAATTTTTTCTTAAATACTTTAGATTTTTCAAGGTGAATATCGGCATAAATACTACACAAGTATTTAGTAAAAAAATACAATAGTCGTTTATCAAAATTTCACAAAAACTTTCAAAAAATTATTAAAAATGAAAATTTTGACTATAATATTATTTACAGAAATAGCTTTTGAAATTTCAAAAGAATAAAGTTAAAAACCAATATTTTGATGCTAATACTGCAAAGTATTGATTAAAATATATGGCACTTGACTTCTAAAATTTCATGAAATGGTCTTAAAAAATTATTAAAAATAGAAAATTTTGCCATGATATCATTTGCAGACATAAATTTTAAACTTTCAAAATAATAAATTTAAAAACTAATTTTTTACATTGATACTCGTTATTTTATCTGATATCAGCCCTCGAATTGGCACTTTTTCTCTTACGTGCACATATGGCCATTTAAATAGGACTAAAATGATCTTGAAAATATCCAGTACTCTTAAAGAAAGTTTACTTTCACTAGAATAATTGCCTAATTCTTGGTCTTGGATATTTTTGGACTATCAAAGAAGGGACCCAGATAAAATTAGGTGTCAATAACTACCTCTCTTTGGCCCTTTCTAAGAATCAGGAACAAGGTAAGGACCAAATAGACACAATTATGTTCTGGCCATATAAGCTTTTTTAATTTTTTTATCTTTTTGTTTTTGTTGTTTTTACATGTATTTATGTAACCAATTGCATCAATTATTTTACATGTAAGTGCCAATTTTGCAGGGACATAGCCATAACCTACTCTTGGGCTTGGTGCCAATTTTGATTAATTCTAAACCATCATCTACTCTTTGGCTTGGTGCCAATTTTGATAGGGACATAGCCATCAGCTACTCTTGGGCTTGCTTCCAATTTCAATAGGGACATAGCCATCAACTACTTTTGGGCTTGGTGCCAATTTTGATTAGGCTGAAGCCATCATCTACTTTTGGTCTTGGTCCTAATTTTGATTAGGCTAAAGCCATAATTTACTCTTGGGCTTGGTCCCAATTTAGATTAGGCTGAAGCCATTATCTACTATTAGGCTTGGCGCCAATTTTGACAAAGACATAGCCATTAGCTAATCTTGGGCTTGGTGGCAATTTTGATTAGGCTAAAACCATCATTTACTTTTGGCTTTTAAAAATCTTCTTCACTTACTTTACATAACATTGCATGAAGAGTTTAGACTTTTTCACCTAGAAAACAGAGGATAGCATGGAAAGGCTATTTTCTTCAAATCCTTCTTCACCTACCTAACACAGGATCACATGGAGAGGCCTTTCTTCAAAGCCTTCTTCATCTACCTAACAAAAGATTGCTTGAAGAGGCTACCTTTTCTTACCTACTAACACAGAATCATATGAAAAGGCCATTTTTTTTAGTCTTCTTCACTTACCTAGCACAAGATCACATGAAAAGGCTAGCTTTTCTCACCTACCTAACATAGGATCATATGAAAAAGGCTATTTTTTTCAAAGTTTTCTTCACCTACCTAACATAGAATAACATGAAGAGGCTAGCTTTTCTTACCTACTTAACATAGGATAGCATGAAAATGAGATTTTCTTCAAAGCCTTCTTCACCTACCTAACATTAAATCGCATGAAAAACTATCTTCTTTAAAGCCTTCTTCACCTACCTAACATAAGCTTGCGTGGAGAGGCTAGAGATTTCCTGGATCACAAAGATTCCTATATGCCATTGAGCCCCCATCAATCTAAGCCTCATTGTTGCCAATTTTTTTCTTGATGGTTTACTGTTGAAGGTTAAAGGGTGTCATGATGTTTAGTCCTTAAGATCTTTCTTCTAATCTTGATTTTAGGAATTTAGAAATTATCGAATATTAGATCCTAAATTAGTGTTCATCAATTTAAAGATATAATTTTTGCAATTAGATAAATATTTGCTTAAGGCATAATACAGATTTTTATTAAAATCATGAAAAATATCATAATTCACTAAAATTTTAGGATTTATAAAATGAGATCATCTTACATTTTGATAGGAAAAAATTTACTTGATTAAAACTAAAAAAATTTTAAAACAATTTTAATATCATGTATCCCAATGAAAAAAGTGTTTTTATAATTGATCATAAAAAAAATGGAGATATTGCAAGAATCCATGTTCATTTTTTTCAAGATACTAATTTTGATTCTAAGGAAAATGGTGGAATGAAAAGCTTTTTTTTGTGATATCAAAGCATCAATATCGTGTATCCTAACAAGGAGAATGTGTTTTTGTAGCACAATCATTAAAAAAATGAAGATTGTTATAAGAATGGATACCTGTCTCATTTAAAGGATGAACTTTGATTTTAAGAAAAATGGTCAATTGAAAAGGTTTCCTTGTGAAACCAAAGCATCAATGTTGCATATCCTAACATGGAGAATGTGTTTTTGTAGCCTGAGATTATTATAAGAATCTATGTTTATCTCTTTCAAGATATAAAGATTGACTACAAGGAAAATGGCAAAATAAAAAGATTTTCTTTTGAAACCAATTAAGAGCATGTGTTTTTATACATTAAAAGAATGAAGATTGTTGTGAGAATGGATGCCTATCTCATTTAAAGGATGAACTTTGATTTTAAGAAAAATGGTCAATTGAAAAGGTTTCCCTGTGAAACCAAAGCATCAATATTGCATATCCTAACATGGAGAATGTGTTTTTGTAGCCCAAGATTATTATAAGAATCCATGTTTATCTTTTTCAAGATATAAAGATTGACTGCAAGGAAAATGACAAAATAAAAAGATTTTCTTTTGAAACTAATGAAGAGCATGTGTTTTTATAGCTAAGTCATGGAAAAAGCGAAGATTATTACAAGAATTCATTTTCATCTCATGTAAGGGATGACCTCTGATTCTAAGTAAAATGGTTGAATGAAATAGTTTTCTTGTGACACCAACACATTAAGATCATGAATCCCATTGAGAATAATGTGTTTTTGTTGCCTAATCCTAAATAGAATGGAAATTATTATTAGAATATTGATTCATCTCATTTAAGGGGTGAACTTTGATTCTAAAGGAAGAAGTGGAATGAAAAACTTTTCTTATGACACAAAACTTTAATATAATGTATCCTAATAACGAGAATGTTTATTTGTAGCCCAATCTTGAAAGGAATGGAGATTATTACCAGAATTCAACTCGTTTCATTTGAATAGAGAACTTTGATTTTAGAGAAAATGGTTGAATAAAAAACTTCTCTTATGAAACGAAAGCATCAATATTCTGTTTCCCATTAAGGAGAATGTGTTTTTGTAGCCTAATCATGAAAAAAATGTAGATTATTGTGGGAATCTATGTTTATCTTATTTGAGGAACAATCTTTAATTCATTGATAAATGGTGGAATGAAAAACCTTTCTTATGAAACCAAAGCATTAATATCATGCATCCCATGAAAAGAAACTGTCTTTGTAGTCAAATCATGAAAGGAATAGAAATTATTACTAGAATCTTTGTTTCATCTCATTTGAGGGATGAAAAGGAAAATGGCAAAATAAAAACCTTTTCTTTTGAAACCAAACATTACTATTATGTATCCCAATAAGGAGAATGTGTTTTTATAGCTGAATCATGGAAAATGTAGAGACTATTTTAAGAATCCTTGTTTGGCTCATTTAAGGAATAACTTTGATTATTAGGAAAATGCTAGAGTAAAAGCATCTCTTACAAAACCAAAGCATCAATATCATGCATCCAAATGAGGAACCAAATCCTAAAAAGAATGAGATTATTATAAGAATCCATGTTTATTTAATTTGAGGGATAAACTTTGATTTTAAGGAAAATGGTGGAATGAAAATCTTTCCTTATGAAACCAAAGCATAAATATCGTGTATCCTAATGAGCAGAATGTGTTTTGTAGCTGAATCAAGAAAAGAATGGAGATTATTACATAAACCTATGTTTATCTCATTTGGGTAGCAAACATTGATTGTAAGGAAAATGGCAAAATAAAAAGCTTTTCTTGTAAAACTGAACATAAATATTGTGTATCCTAATGGAAAAAATGTGTTTTGTTTGCTTAATCGCAAGAAAAATGAAAGTTATTATAGGATTCTTTGTTCATCTTATTTAAATGATGACTTTGGTTCTAAAAGAAATGTTGGAAAGAAAAGTTTTTCTTGCAACTCCAAAGCATCAATATCATGTATCCCAATGAAAAGAATATGTTTTTATAGCCTAATCATGAGATTATTATGAGATCCATGTTCATTTTTTTCAAGGGATAAAGTTTGATTGTAAGGAAAATGGTGGAATAGAAAGCTTTTCTTGTGAAACCAAAGCATCGACATCATGTATCATAATGAAGAGAATGTGTTCTTGTGATCAAATCATGGAAAGTATGGAGATTATTACAAGAATCAATGTTTGTATCATTTGAGGAATAAACTTTGATTCTTAGGAAAATACTAGAATGAAATGCTTTTTTGGCAAAGCTTGAGTATCAATATTGTGTGTCCAAGAAAGGAGAATGTGTTTTTGTAGCCAAATCCTAGAAAGAATGGAAATTAGTACGAGAATCGATGTTCATGTCATTTGAGGGATGAACTTTGATTATGAGGAAAATGGTGGAATGAAAAGTTTTTCTTATGTAACCAAGGCATCAATATCGTGTATCCTAATCAGTGGAATGTGTTTTTGTAGACAAATCATGAAAAGAATAGGGATTACTATGACAATCTATGTTTGATGCATTTGAACGGCAAACTTTGATTTTAAAGAAAATTGTGTGGAATGAAAAGTTTTCTTACAAAATGAAAGCATTAGTATTATGTATGTTAATGTGAAGAATGTATTGTTGTAGCCTAATTACAAAAAGAATAGAGATTATTAAGAGAATCAATATTCATTTCTATAAAGGGATAAAGTTTGATTCTAAAGAAAATAGTGCAACGAAAAGCTTTTCTTGTGAAACCAAAGCATTAATATCATGTATCCCAATGAGCAGAACGTGTTTTTTTTAGCCAAAGTGTGGAAGCTACTATGAAAATCTGTGTTTATCTAATTAAAGGAATGAATTTTGATTTCAAATATAATGATGGAATGAAAAGGTTTTCTTGCAAAACAAAAGCATCAATATCATGCTCCTAATGAAGGAATGTGTTTTGTAGCCCAACCATAAAAAGAATAAAAATTATTTAAAAAATCCACGTTTGTCTTATTTGAAAGATAAAGTTTGATTCGAAAGAAAATAGCAAAATGAAAATCATTAATATCGTGTATCCTAATAAGGAGATTGTGTTTTTATAAACCAATCATGGAAAGAATGGAGATCATTATGAGAATCCATGTTCATCTTATTTGAGAGATGAACTTTAATTCTAAGAGAAATGATGGAATAAAAAGCTTATCTTGCTAAACTAAAGCTTCAATATTGTGTTCCGTATCGAGAAGAATCGATTTTTGTAGCCCAACAATGAAAAGAATGGAAATTGTTATGAAAATCTTTGTTTGTCTCATTTGAAGGACAAACTTTGATTCTATGATAAATAGTGGAATGAAGAGCTTTTCTTTTGAATCCAAAGCATCAATATCCTGTGTTCTAATAGGAAAAATGTGTTTTGTAGCCATATGAAAAGAATAGAGATTATTAAGAGAATCCACTTTGTCACATTTGGGTGACGAACTTTGATTGTAAGCAAAATAGTGGAATGAAAAGCTTTTCCTATGAAACTAATGCATCAATATCATGATCCTAATGAGGAGAATATGTTTTTGTAGCCTAATCATAAAAAAACTAGAAATTATTGGGAGAATCCATATTCATCTCATTTAAGAAGCAAACTTTGATTCCAAAGAAAATAGTGAATAAGAAGCTTATCTTATGAGACCAAAGCATTAATATCATGCATGTTGATGAGGAGAATGTGTCTTCCTAGCCTAATCATGAAAAGAGTGGGGATTGTTTCAAGAATCCATGTTCAGCTTATTTTAGGAATGAACTTCGATTCAAAGGAAAATGATGGAAAAAAAGCTTTTCTTGGAAAACCAAAGCATCAATATCATGCATCCTAAAGAGAAAAAGATGTTAATGTAACCCATTCATGAAAAGAAAAAAGATTATTACAAGAGTCCATGTTCATCTCATTTAAGAGGGGAACTTTGATTCTATAGAAAATAGTGGAAGGAAAAGCTGTTCTTGCAAAATCAAAATGTTAATATCATGTATCCCAATGAGAAGAATGTGCTTTTGTAGCCAAGTCATGAAAAGAAAGATGATTATTACATAAATCCATGTTCACCTTATTTAAGGGATGAACCTAGATTCAAAGTAATATAATGTATCTTGATGAGGAGAATATTTATATGTAGCTTACTCACCAAAAGAATAGAGATTATTAAAAGAATCAATGTTCATTTCATTTGAGGGATGAACTTTAATTCTAGGTAAATGGTGGAATGAAGCATCAATATCGTGTATCCTAATGAGTCAAATGTGTTTTTGTAGCCCAATCACAAAAGAATGGAGCTAATCATGAGAATCCATGTTCATCTCTTTCAAGAGATAAAGTTTCATTCTGGGAAAAATGATGGAATGAAAAGTTTTTCTTGTCAAACCAAAGCATCGATATCATCTATCCCAATGATGACATTATGTTTCTCTGGTTGAATCATGGAAAGAGCAAAGATTATTATGAGAATCCATTTTCATCATATATGAAGGATGAACATTTGATTCTTAGTAAAATGGTGGAATGATAAGCTTCTTCTACAAAATTAAAAGATCAATATTGTGTTTCCTATTGAGAAGAATGTGCTTTTGTAGCCTAATCATGAAAAGAATGTAGATTATTATGGGAATCCAAGTTCATCTTATTTAAGGGGCAATATTTGATTCCATGGTAAATGGTGGAATGAAAAGATTTTCTTGTGAAACCAAAGTCTTAATATCGTGTTCCCCATGAAAGGAATGTGTTTTTGTAGTCGAATCATGAAAAGAATTAGAGATCATTATAAGAATTTTTTTCATTTCATTTGGGGATGAAATGAAAAATGTTAGAATGAAAAGCTTTTCATATGAAATTAAACATCAATATTGTGTATCCCAATGAAGAGAATATGTTTTTGTAGTTGAAGCATGGAAAGTGTAGAGATTATTCTGAAAATCCACATTCATCTTATTTAAGGGATACGCTTTCATTCTTAGGAATATCCTGGAATGAAAAGCCTTTCCTATGAAACCAAAAATCAATATCGTGTGTCTAAGTGAGGAACCTAATCCTAAAAAGAATGAAGATCATTACAAGAATCCTTGTTCATCTTATTTGAGGGATGAACTTTGATTTTGAGGAAAATAATGGAATGAAAAGCTTTTCTTATGAAACCAAGGCATGAATACCATGTATCCAAATAAAGAAAACATGCTTTTGAAGCCTAATGACAAAAGGAATGGATATTAATACAAGAATCCTTCTTTATCAGATTTGAGGGAGAAAAATAATGGAATGAAAAGCTTTTCTTGCAATATCAAAGCATCAATATTGTCTACCCAAAAAGGAGTACCTATTTTTGGAGCCCAATGCTAAAAATAATAGAGATTATTATAAGATTCCATGTTTGTCTAATCTAAGGGATGAACTTTGATTCTATGAAAAATAAAGAAATGAAAGGCTTTTCTTCCAAAGCCAAAGCATCATCATCGTGTATCCCAATGCAGAGAATGTGCTTGTATCACAATCACAAAAATAATAAAGATTATTATCAGAATCCATGTTTGACTCTTTCAAGCGATGAAGTTTGATTCTAAGGAAAAAGGTGGAATAAAAAGCTTTTTTTGCAAAACCAAAGCATCAATATCATGTGTACTAAAGAGGAGAACATGTTTTTGTAGCTCAATCATGAAAAGAAAGGAGATTATTACAAGAATCCATATTTGTCTTATTCATGGCATGAGCTTTTAATTGAAAAGAAAATGGAGGAATAAAAAGTTTTTCTTACAAAACCAAAGGTTCAACATTTTGTACCCGAGTGAGGAGAATATGTTTTTGCAGCCCAATCATGAAAAAATGGAGATTATTACGAGAATCCATATTTATCTCTTTTAATGGATGAAATGAAAATGGTGGAATGAAAAGCTTTTCTTGTGAAATCAAAGCATCAATATCGTGCATCCAAATGAGGTGAATGTGTCTTTGTAGTCAGATCATGGAAAGACTAGAGATTATTATAAGAATCTATTTTTGTTTCAATTAAGGGACAAACTTTGATTCTAAGCAAAATGGTGGAATAAAAAGGTTTTCTTATGAAACTAAAGCATCAATATCATATATCCCAATAAGGAGAATTTATTTTTGTAAACCAATCAAGCAAAGAATAAAGATTATTACATGAATCCATGTTCATCTCATTTAAGGAATGAATTGATTTTAAGAAAAATGGTGGAATGAAAAGCTTCTTTTACAAAACCAAAGCATCAATATTGTGTTTCCCATTAAGGAGAAAGTGTTTTTGTAGCTCAATCATGAAAAGATTGAAGATTATTATAAGAATTTATGTTTGTCTCATTTGAGGGACAAACTTTGATTTTACGATAAATGGTGGAATGAAACTTTTCTTGTGAAACCAAAGCATCAATGTTGTGTATCCTAATGAGGAGAATGAGTTTTTATAGCTAAATCACAAAAAGAATGGAGATTGTTATGAAAATACGTAATGGTCTAATTTGAAGGAGAAACTTTAATTGTAAAAAAAATGGCAAAATAAAAAGATTTTCTACCAAAATCAGAGCATCAATATCATGCATCCCAATAAGAAGAATGTGGTTTCGTAGCCTAATCATGAAAAGAATGAAAATTATTACGAGAGTCCATATTCATCTCATTTGAGCAATAAACATTGATTCTAATTAAAATGGTGGAATGAAAACGTTTTCGTGTGAAACCAAAGCATCAATATCATGTATCCCAATAAGGAAGAAGTGTTTTTGTAGCCTAATCAAAAAAAAAATAAAGATTATTATGAAAATCCATGTTTACCTTATTTGAGGGATAAATTTTAATTTAAAAGGAAATAGAGGAATAAAAAGACTTTCTTATGGAACCAAAGCAGTAGTATGGTGTATCCCAATAAGGAGAATATGTTTTTGTAGTGAAATTATGAAAAAATGAAGGCTATTATGAGAGTCCATGTTTGTCTCTTTTGGGATACAAAGTTTGATGCTAAGAAAAATGGTGGAATGAAAAGCTTTTCTTGTGAAATAAAAGCTTCAATATTGTGTATCCCAATGAGGAGAATGTATTTTTGTAGCCAACAATGAAAAAAACAAAGATTATTATGAGAATCCATGTTCGCTTTATTTAATGGATGAACTTAGATTTAAAGGAAAATGGAGAATGAAAAGTTTTTCTTGCAAAACCAAACCATCAATATTATACATCCTAAAGAGGAGAATGTGTTTATGTAGCACACTCACGAAAAAAAAGAGATTATTGGAAGAATGCGTGTATATCTTATTTAAGGGATGACCTTTGATTCTAAGGAAAATGGTGAGATGAAAAGCTTTTCTTATGACACCAAAACATGAATATCGTGTATCCCAATGAGTAGAATGTTCATTTGTAGCACAATCACAAAAAGAAAAGAAATTATTATGAGAATCCATGTTCATTTCTTTCAATAGATGAAGTTTGATTCTAAGGAAAATGATGGAATGAAAAGCTTTACTTATGAAATGAAAGCATCAATATCATGTATCCCAATGAGGAGAATATATTTTTGTTATTGAGTCATGGGAAGAATGGAGATTAATGTAAGAATCCATGTCTATCTCATTTGAGGGATGAACTTTGATTCTTAGAAAAATGATTAGATAGAAAGCTTTTCTTCTAAATCAATGCATTAATATCATGTATCCTAGTGAGGAGAATGTGTTTTTGTAGCCAAATCATGAAAGGAATGGAGATTATCACAACTATCCATGTTTATCTTATTTGAGGATTGAACACTGATTGTAAGAAAAATGGTGAATGAAAAGTTTTTCCTATGAAACAAAAGAATCAAAATCGTGCATCCTAATGAGGAGAATTGTTTTTGTAGCCAGATCTTGAAAGGAATAGAGATTATTACAAGAATCCTCATTCATCTTATTCGAGAGATGAATTTGACTCTAAGGAAAATGGTGGAATAAAAAGCTTTTCTTGTGGGACCAAAGCATATAAACCAATGAACACAACATGTTTTTGCAGCCAAATTGTGAAAAGTTAGAGATTATTATGAGAATCCTTATTTGTTTTATTTGAAGAATGAACTTTGATTCTAGAAAAATTAGTGGAATGAAAAGCTTTTCTCATGAAACCAAAGCATTAATATAATGTATCCTAATAAGGAGAATGTGTTTTTTTAGCCCAGTCATGAAAAAATAGAGATTATTAGAATCTACGCTCGTCACATTTAAGATATAAACTTTGATTCTATGGAGAATGGTGGAAGGAAAAGCTTTTCTTGCGAAACTAAAGCATCAATATCATATATCTTAACGAGGATAATGTGTTTTTGTAGCTCAACCATGAAAAGAATATAGATTATTGCAAAAATCTATGTTTGCCTTATTTGAGGGATGAACTTAGATTAGAAAGAAAATGGCGGAATGAAAAGCTTTTCGTATAAAACCAAAGCATCAACATCATGTACCCTAATAAGGAGAATGTGTTTTTGTAGCCCAACTATGAAAAATAGAGATTAATATGAGAATCCATATTCTTCACTTTTGATATATGAAGATTAATTCTAAAGTAAATAGTGGAATGAAAAACTTTTCTTGTGAAACCAAAACATCAATATCTTGTATCCTAATGAAAAGAATGTGTTTTTATAACCCAATCATGAAAGGAATAGAGATTATTATGAGAATCCATATTCATCTCACTTGAAGGATAAACATTGATTCTAAGGAAAATGGTGGAATGAAAAGCTTTTCTTGTGAAATCAAGGCATCAATATTGTGTATCCCAATGAGGAGAATATGTTTGTAGCCCAAACATGAAAAATAGTGGAGATTATTGCAATAATCTATATTCAACACTTTTGAGGGTCGAAGTTCTTTTTGAAGGAAAATGATGGAATGAAAAGCTTTTTCTATGAAACCAAAGCATCAATAATGTGTATCTCAATAATAAGAATGTGTTTTTGTAGCCAAATCATGGAATGAATAGAGATTATTATGAGAATCTATTTTCATCTCATTTAATGTATGAACTTTAATTCTTAGGAAAATGGTGGAATGAAAAGCTTTTCTTGTAAAACCAAAACATATATATCATGTATCCCAGTGAGGAGCATTAGTTTTTATAGCCAAATCAAGAAAAGAATGGAGATTATTGCAAGAATCTATGTTCATCTCATTTGAGGAATAAACTTTGATTTTAAGCTAAATAGTGGAATGAAAAGCTTTTTCTGCAAACCTAAAGCATCATTATCGTGCATCCCTAAGGAGAATGTGTTTTTATAGCCCAATCACGAAAAGAATAAAGATTATTGCTAGAATCCTTGTTCATCCCATTTGAGGGATGAATTTGATTATAAGGAAAATGGTTAAATAGAAAGCTTTTCTTGCGCAACCAAAGCATTTATTGTGTATCCTAATAAGGAAAGCACATTTTTACAGCCCAATCTTTTAAAAATAGAGATTATTGAGGGAATCCATGTTTGTCTCATTTAAGGAATGAACTTTAATTCTAAGGAAATGGTGGAATGAAAAGCTTTTCTTGTGAAAATAAAGCATCAATATCATGTACCAAATGATGAGTACATGTTTTTGAAGCACAATTATGAAAAAATGAAGACTATTACGAAAATCCATGTTTGTCTGATTTGAGAAATTAACTTTGATTCTAAGAAAAATAATGGAATGAAAAGCTTTTCTTATGAAACCTGTAGACACCAAATTTTGTCCGGGCAATTTTTAGAACACTCGTTATTCGAAATAATTTAGCCATTTTTAAATTAGGTTTGTTGGATCAGGATTAATTGGTCTTAATTCATTTCAATTTAGGCTTATTTGGAAAGATATAAAAAAAATATAAAATGAAAATGAGTGGCCTGGTTTCAAAACCCAGGCCACCCTTGTGTATATATAGCCCATGACCAGCACACCAAGCATATGTTTTAGTCATGAAATCACAAAAACAAATAAAAAAGAAAAAAAAAGTGGCCTGGTTTTTGAACCGAGGCCACCTTATAAATTGGGTCATTTTGACCCATATGCCAAACATGACTTTATGACATGAAATGACAAAAATAAATAAAAAGCCAAAAAAGGCCAAAAAAAGAAAGAATGAGTGGCATGGGTTTCAAATCCAGGCCACCTCTATGGAAAGGGTCACTTGTGACCTACACGCCGAAGCTAAGTTTTGATCATAAAATGACAAAAACAAATAAAAAATAAAAAGCCACAAAAAAGTAAAAAAAAGGAACAGCTACCGTGCTCAGCGTGGCAGTCGCTCTGCCATGGTTACAGAACCAGCCACGTAGCTTCTGCCATGGATCTGGTCTTCAAACCACCACCGTTTCAAGTTTTTCTTGGTGTATATAACCATCAGAGAAAAAAAGAGAAAGGGGGCTGAAAACAAATTTTCAAGAATTAAAAAAAACAGAACGCAAGCTTTCAAAAAAAATCAAAAATTCAAAGTGGGTTTTCCGGTTTCAAAGGTTTGGGTGCTTATTTTGAGAACCCCAATGGTGAAAAGGAAGCTCATATGGAGGAGAAAAATACACTAGAGTTTGGGAATGATCCAACAGTGGAGATAGTCAAATTTGAGGTAAAAGGTTCAAACTTCTCTTGTAGATCTAGAAAAATCTAAAAAGATTTAGGAAAATTTGACTCCAGATTTGGAAAGAGGAGGTCAAAAGGAGTCTAGAGGTGAAGTTTAAGAGCCAACCATCACCGATGAGCAACGATGATGGTGGCAGCTAGCGATCGATGCAGTGGTCAATCATCAATTTTTAGGTTTTTCTTTTCTTGCTGTGGTCTAGTTTTGGGGTGAAAAGGAAAAAAAAGAAAGAAAAAAAGAAGAAAAAAACAAATTATGTGGTCTGACTTGGTTTGAACGCAGGCCACCAATATGAGAGAAGAGTAAACCAACCACTGAGCCTTACCCTACCTTCAAGTGTAAAGTGTCAACAAAAATGTAAAAAAGGTGTAGCGACGAGTGTGACATTTTTATGCTTGAGGCCATATTTATGCCCATTTAAATGTCTCTTGATAATATTTGCATTTGATTTTTTTATCATATTTGCTTGGTGTGCTTATATATATGTCTATATATATATACTATTATTATTCTTTTTTTTGAAGACACACTCGAAGTTAGATTAAGATTAACCCAAATAATGGGATTAATCTCTGTCTATTATTTTTCACAAGCTGACACTTTAATCTTAAGGTAATGTTAAGCTACTTATGTTGGGATTCAAAGTTAAAAGAAGCAAAATATTTTTTTAAATATAATATCCATTTTAGTGTCAAATTTTGTTCATGCCTTGATCTTTGCTTAGAATCCTTGTGTTTGTCGCATGGTCAACGGACTATTTCGTCATTCCAAACTACTCAGATTATGTAGATGAGCTTGCGAAGCCCATTTCACTCATTTGTTTTTGCCACGGATATTCAGATGTCCATGGCTCAAATTTAGTCTGAATAAGTACAAGAAAATCGAAAATTCCTCTTGTTTTATGCTGGCAGCACTGTATACATGACTTGAACTACGATTTTTGAACCATAAACAATTTTTCATGAATTTTCTGACATTTTTTCCTAGAAGGGCATTGAATCACCTTTTCAATGGTGTCTTGCTTGCCCTTGGATCATTTCGAATTTATGATTTTTTAAAGTCTTGTTGTTTGGAACCACTAAAATCAGCGATTCACATTCTGTTTGGGCTGATTTGGCCCCAGATGATTTTTTTTGGATTTTTTAGATATTTTTCACAGAAAGTTCGTGAAATTCCCTTTCAGTAAAGGTATCTTTTGGGATTTAATAATTTCGTATTAGTCCGAAATGATTTTTCAAAATCAACTACCCAACTTTATTGAGTTACCTTTCCAATGCTACCTCGTTTACCCTTGGGGACCTCTGGATGAGCTCAAAATAAATTCAAGAAGAGAAATGATGCAACGCTGTCCTTTGTTTCTAACCCAATTTCCAAAATGTTCTTATTGAGGTGTTCGATTGCCTCATGATCTACTCGGCTCATTCCCACAGTCTAAACCCTTTAGACATGAACCAAGGTTAAATAAAACAAGAACATTTTAGCCAAACCTTTGGCTCTCGATTTTTAAAGATTCTCCTTTTTCAAAATATAACCTATTCCTTTTAACGTCGAACATTTTTATTTTTAGGGATACTCTAACCCCACTACTCTAAGAGGACACTCCAACCCCTTTTTTAACTCAAATCTAATATCAAACTTCCATTTTTAGGGATACTCTAACCCTACTACTTTAAGGGGACTCTTCAACCCCGTTTTTAACTTAAATCCAATATCAAACTTCCAGTTTTGGGGATACTCCAGCCCCACTTCTTTGAAAGGATACTCCAACCCCGTTTTTACCTCAAAATGACATCAAATTTTCACCTTTGGGGATATTCCAACCCCACTCTTCTGAGGGGGTACTGCAACCCCGCTCCCCATATTCCTTCCAAAATCCAAACTTTTTTTTGAGACATCCCTGAGTTATCGAAACAATTTTTTCTCCTCAAATTTCCACTGAATTCGACTAAGTCTCAATGTTATCATCTCAGTTATTCATCAATAATCTAAGATAACTACGAGATACAATTCGATTATCCCTCTTTTTTATATATTTTGTGTGTTTATGTTTGAGGGGATTTATTTATTATTTTTTCCCTATCTTACTAATACATTTCCTTTTGTATAGACCTCGAGCATTCATGTTTTGAAAGAATTATTTTCAAAATCACAAAATGATACTCGTGTCGGTATATCTTCAGTGCCGTACATGAAATATTTGATTTTAAAAACCTATCCGGAGTTCATTTTCATCAAAAAAACCCTATGATTCTCAACTTTCCGAGGCGCATAGGTGATAAAATTTTCATTAAAACTTGGACTCATATCCTTACAAAATTTCATGCACTAGAGGGAGTTATATTCAAATAATATAAAAATAGAACTGAAGAAATCGAGATTCAAGTAAGAAATAGTTAGATGGTATCGATTTTCAGGCATTGTGGGGGTGTTAATCCTTCCCCATATGTAACCAACTCCTAGATCCAAGATAACGAATCTTTGGTATTATTTTCAATAGGCATCCGGTCATGCCTAACTTAAAATGATTGGTGGCGACTCCAAGTTTATGGCCACTTCATGGTGGCTATCCAAGACTGGTCGAATGGGTGATTCGTCTGACAATCTTTTACTCTTTCATGTCAAACATCATCTTATTTTTAAGTCGAGCATGCTTTGGCCCTACGGATCCTTTAAAGTTCGTAAAGGCTGGGCACATGGAACGTTAATAGTTGGTGACTCCACTGAGGACTAACTTAGAGAGTTAGGCCTATGACTAGCTATGTCTTGCTTGATCCTTTGTTTTTCGATTTCCATAATTATTTAGATAAAATTCCCTCTCTTTTTGCCTTCTAATATTTTACTTTATATGCCTTTATTTTGTGATTCTTTTTTAGGGATCGCCTTCGTTTTGAATGAATGTTGATTTGAATAAGTATGGTATTATGGAGTAAAATAAGAAAAGGGGTTTGATAGTTTTCTTGACACACATTGTGCCCTTTTATTTTGCACTAGATTCTAACCAAACACCATGGTGAGGCTAAGATCCTAATTATTAGGAGGAAGTGTGCCATCCACTTAGTAACCCTCCATGTAGGCATGGCAAGATCTTTCAGGATGTAAATTATCTATGTCTCTTATGAGTAACCCTTCACATTTGCATAGGGAAATACATCCACTGGGTCAAATTGGTTTCGCCAAACCCACCGTGGGCCTAGGATCGAGGTGCCTCAACTGTCCTTACTAGACAAGAAGCGATTTGGATGCCTATTTAGGCATCTACTTAAACTCATATAGTGAGCCCTATAAGCCAAACAATGTCAAACCATACCGGAATACTGATAGAATAACCTAAAGAATAGGGACACTCGGGAAAACACTTCTTACCTTTACTCTTGTATACCATATTATGCAAGTGACGATAGGTGAACATCGTCCCTTATGTTTGTCAAGTTATTTTTATGATCATTTCTTTAGGGTATGCTATAATGTTCTATGGCTTACCCTTCATTAGCAAGTGGGTGATGACGAGCGAATGTTCACACCTATGATGCCAGAAGTTCATAATCTGACCATAAGTCACCATGCAGATAACTTAACATAGATATTGATGAATGAATGTCACCGTTTGTTTGGTTAGGCTTGTTCTTACATGGTATTGTATCACCACGTGTAAAGGCAATTTTAGCATAGATATGCCGTGATGCTGTCCAATTGTTATGCTCGCCTCTATGCATCATACCATTTATTTTTGGGGCAAACTTCTACATGGCATTTTCATTTTGTTTTTTTCATTCCTTTATGTGCTTATTTCTTTATATCGTTGCTAACTTATCATCTTTTTTTGTTCTCTTTTGCATGCATGCATCATTTCATTATTATCATTGCCATGGGACAATTGTCCAATAGTGCAGTGTTTACCAAAGGGTGTCTGTCATTGAACAACAGTCTACCTCAGAGTTAAAATCTTTCGAGAAAGTTTAAGCCTGGTCTGAGCAATGGCAGCATGAAGATGGGGACATCCAAAAACCTAAGTATATCTCAACAGCTCATGAAAAGATCAAAATAGGGTATCATTAGAATGACCGGCAAGATCCAAAATATATATGGACCAGTTGGGATAGTACCAAGAAAAAATCATTCACAAAAAGATACAGGGACATTGCCCTTTTACTCCAAGTCCATTTGGATGATAGTTTGCTGCAAGCCACTTCCTAATTTTGGAACTTCATATATCGATGCTTTACCTTCAACCATGAGGATTTGACCCCCATAGTAGAGGAATATACCTCGCTGCTCAACATCAAGAAGGCCAAGACTGATAGAATATATTGCAAGGCATTGAACCCTCTCACTTTTAAGAAAAGATTGGCCCAGATTCTTAGTGCACCCAAGGCATGGATTAAGGGTCACATCAAGAAGAAGGGAAATGGCGAGTGCATTTCATGGGCTAATTTGAAAGGGGCAATGGCAAAAACCGTCGATGTTCAAAAAATGCAAGATATATTTGCTTTGGCAATATATGGCCTAGTCATTTTCTCAATGATGCTAGGTTATGTCGAAGCAGCGGTGGTGGATCTCATTTCTCGACTATATTGCAACATTAAACTAGCACCTACTATCATCGTTGAAACCATTCGAGCCTTTATTTTTGCAAGAAAGCCAAGATAGTATGTTTCATTGGTTGTACACCTATGCTTCACCTGTGGCTTGTTAGCCAACTTTGCCCGAAAGAAGAAAAGAGGCCATACAATTTTTTTCCTAACTTCAGTCCTATCTCCAAAGTCCTCGAGAAAGAATGGCTTTACAAAAGGTCTGAGGAACAATGGATCCAGAAACTTTAAAATCTCAATAGAGATAAAGTGGCATGGAAGGCTGCTTGGTTCTCGCCACAAACCATCATGTATAGATAAGGGGATTACAAGTATGTGCCACTCAAAGGGTTATGAGGAAGTACCAGCTATGCACCCATTCTAGTCTTTCGATAATTTTGTGTTAGCAAAATCTCCCCTTTGTTCAAAACCTAGAGGCATGCAACCTTGAATATGGTGAGTCGGATTATAAGTAAAAAATTTAGTTAGCTTTCCATGCTTGGAGACAAACTCATTGCATAGAAAGATACTGGAGAGGAAGTAGTATGACCTCGGGGTATAATGAATGGAAGATACATCGCACTAATGATGCCTTGCCTCCATCCATTATTGTTTTTATAGATGAAGAATTGCCTTTTACAATCGAATTGCTTAGACAGGAATTCAAAAAAGAAAAGACAACTCTTACCAAGGAAATTACCCATCTAAAGAAGGAAAAAAGTCAATTTGAAATGAACCTTTATCTATGTGAAGGTGAGGTAAAACGAGCTGATAAAGGGAAGAATCATCTCAAAAGAGATCTTGAAAGTCTGAGGAAAGACTATGTGACCGTCAGTAAAGCAAACAAATCATGACGTCAAGGCAAGTCTTCAATCAAGTGCAGAACAGAAATTGCCACCCTCGAAAACAACTACATCAATGGAAGGAAGCGACTAAAGATAGTAAAGAGAAGCTTGTTAAAGTTTGAACTTTCGCATCGACTTATCAAAAGAAAAATGCACAGTTAAAAGCTCGAACTTGAGATTTGAGAGTGAATTAGGTTAAGAATGAGACATTAACAGTCAGGGTTTAAGGCTTAGAGTAGTCCTCACAAGCTCACCAAAATCAGGTAGATGAATTAATATAGGCTTCAGAACGGCAGAAGCAAGAATGGCAACAAATAGTCAATCAGGCACACTAAAATTATCAGGCTCATCATCACCATCTCACTGAACAAATTCAGGTAGCTTAGTTGGAGCCCGAATATATGATGGACATGGCTCGATCTCTAGCATGTAGCATCTTACCCACTGGAGCTCGCAAACAATAACTGTTGTATTTCTTAGAACAAGTGATTAAACAATGTAATCATGCCAAACATTTTTGAATGCAATCATATGTATTCGAGACTTTGATTGCTTTAATGAAAGATGTTATTGGTGGAGCTATTTTCTAATCCAATTGTCCCTCTTGAATTTGCATCAATAACAATTATTCTTTTTTTGCTTCATATCCATTTTCATGTCAATGTCATGACACATTCTAAACGTCTAATCCATCAATAATCTAAAGTGAAAGTGTTCCGAGACATGGAATCTTCAACTTGTCATTACTACAACACTCGTACCCATCATAAAGCCATGAAGAATGATCATCAGTCCCACATTAAGCAACTAGAACTCATGTACAGAAATCTTAAGAACAAACAGCCAGTAGGAATGAAGAACTCCAATCTCAAATGGTAGAATTGACAAACTGTTGTCTGAAGCTTTAAGGGATAAACGGCAATTGAACACCATCAATGCTGGCAAAGGATCGACCAACCTAAGAACAATCTGAATGATGGTACCGAGGCTACTAATGTGCATGAGGTAGCTTTGCATGATTAGCATCCCCTAGCAGTAACAATTTTGTTAACTCAACCATTCATTTATCTCAATCCTATAATAGCACCACATTTGGTTTAAGGCTCTTCACCTGCTATACCTATAGTACTAGATCTTGATGAATAGGCAAAGCAAGAAAGGGCAAAAAAGTCTTCAAAAAATGATGAAGACTTAGACAAATACCAATCTCTAGAGAAACATCTTCAAGCTGTCAAAGAAAATGATAAATTTGGAATTATAGATACGATGGCTCTAAGATTAGTCTCTAGTCTCATCATTCCGCATAAATTCAAGGTGCCAAAGTTTGAAAAATATAATGGGACCACAGATCCCACTGCCCACCTTTAGATGTATTATCGCAAAATGATCGGGTATGAGGAAAATGAAAAATTACTGATCCTTTGCTTTAAGGATAGTTTAACTAGGGTAGCTCTCCGATGGTACATAGGGCTAGACCCTATAAGGATTCAAACATGGATAGATCTAGCTCGTGCATTTTTCAACCAATATAAGCACGTATCTAATTGGGCCCTAGATCACCTCTCCCTCATGAACATGGAGAAGAAAGCTTCTGAGAGTTTTAGGCAATACGCCTAAAGATGGAAGGAAGAGGTAGCTTAGGTTCAGCCTTCATTAACTGAAAGGGAAATGACAATTATGTTTATCGGCAATTTGAAAGCTCCTTACTATAAGAAGTCAGTCGGAAATGCCATAAAGAATTTTACTTATATTCATATCAGAGGAGATGATTAATAATGCCACAAGAGTGAGAAAATATCTATAGGAGAATCATCCGGGTCAATTAAGAAACCAATAAGCAAAAGAAAGAAAAAAGAAGTAAACACTGTCAGTCACAACACCATAAAGTTTCCTCAAAATCTACACTCAGCTCAATAGGTATATGCCCCAAATATGTTGTATCTAGGTTTTAGCCCTACCAAATGACACCAGTAGTTCACTCTACTGGGATTGCTCTAATAGTCACCTTCACACCAAATCTTGTTCAAAATACTCCTTCAAGAATGCAACCTTGCAGTATAAACAATGCTAGAGCCCCAAGTAATCATCAAGCACTTTGAGAAAAGGAACATTTTGACCCTTTACCATACTTATATAAAGAGATCTATAATTGTCTATTAGCTGTTAGATTGGTCGCTTTAGTGTTCTTAGACCCAAAATCTTCACCAAACCTCAGTTGGTATAATATGAATGCTTATTATGAATACCATGCTAGAGCACAGGGACATTTAATTGAGAACTACACCTCATTCAAAAGAAAGATGCAGGGCCTGCTAGAAAAAGGCGTAATCAAAATAGAACAGAGGCTCGAACCAAATATTAAGGCCAACTAGCTCCCTAATCACGTTGAACCAAGGGTAAATGCCGTGATTAATGGGAGAGGCAGTTGGATCAAAAGAGATGTCAGAGAGGTCAAGACGCCAATGGGTAGAGTATGGCAAGCATTCAGGGAGGTTGGGATAGTAAGCTTAAGAGAGGAATTCACGGAGTCCTCTTGCTGCTACTGTGCCAAAGAGCATGATTTATAGCAACGTTCACTATTCTTGAAAATTGTCCAAGGAATGATGGATTGATCGAGATAAAATTCTACGAGGAATGTCATGAACAAACTTATCCATCTGTTAACATCATCAAAGAAAAAGAAGTAAATAACGATGGCATCCTGATTTGCCTTTCTCTTATGAGTATTGAGAGGCGACCAAATAAAAGCTCTAAGCATTACACCTCTAGGTGGATGGCAAAGACTGCCCAAATTCAACCTCTATTGACAAAGAAGGAAATGATCGTCAGGTTTAATGGCATACTACAGTCACCGTGCAATGAAGAAGTGGTGAAAAGAACCTTTAAAAGCTTTGTGGATGTAGTCATACTTTATAGGATGATGGATAAGGCTTTGGAAAGAAAATAAAGAAGGGGTAAGAGAAAGGAAAAATTAAAATAACACGACAGTTGAGGTTCAACAAAGGAGCCAATTCATCTTAAACTCGTGTAGATGCAGACCTAAAAAGGTTCATTGTTGAGCAAAATGATGAGATCGTGAGAAATGTGGAAGAACTGAGAATGCCAATAAGCATAATTTAAGAGATTTCGATAAAGGCCAAATTATTTAATGGGGTCAAGAAGAAAAAAAAAGTTAACAATTTTTTCAATCTCCATATAATACATGGTCATACCTTTTAGATGTGTAAAGAGTTTTGTGCCATGGTCCAAAGAATGATGAAGGAAGGCAATACCGAATTTTATGATGAAAAGCAAACTTTGACTCTTCAAACAGTAGAGGCACTTCCATCTGTCGATGCCACAGAAGAGGATGGGGACAATCTCTCCTATGGCATTGGGGGACTATTGATATTGTATGATAATCAACCGTGTTTTCAGGTCGTTCTTGCCCCATCTACACAAAGGATGGTCATTCAATTATCGTTTCCATTCCCCTACAAAGAAAATAAGGCTGTTCCCTAGAATTATGAGAGTAAAACCTTAATTATCAGGGAATCTAGTCAACTAGCCTCAAATATTGATCTTTCAGGGGTGAGCCACTTGACTCAGAGTGGGAGGTGTTATGTGCTTCTAGCCTTAGGAGATGAAGCTTAGCAAGAAGATACTAGCTAAAATCTTCAAACACTTAAGTTTATAACTAAAGGGTTAGAATCAAAAGTCACCAAGGAACCAATTAGTGAGAAAGAAGAAATAGAGTTTCTTAAGTTCATCAAACACAGTGAATACAGTATCATGGATCAGCTAAATAAGTAACCTACCAAAATATCTGTACTATCACTTTTATTGAACTCTAAAGCTCATAGAAATGCACTCCTGAAAGTTTTAAATGAGGCCTATATCTCTCTCGATATTTCTATAGGCTAGCTAGATCATTTAGTAAACAATATCATGGCTGGCAATTAGATATCCTTTAGTGATGAAGAGATTCCACAAAGAGGAAGAGGAATCATAAAGCCCTTCATATCACCATATACTGCAAAAGAAGTATATTGCCCAAGGTGCTCATCGATAATGGGTCAACGTTGAATGTAATGCCTATGTCATGCCTGAATAAGCTCCCTATTGATGCATCTTATATTCAAAATAGTCACACAGTCATGCGGGCATTTGATAGAACCTGTAGAAACATTGTGGGGGACATCACTATCCCACTCTAAATAGGCCCATGTACTTATGAGGTTAACTTTCATGTGATAGACATTGCTCTATCATATAATTACCTTTTGGGAAAGCCATGGATCCATTTTGAGGGAGCAGTTCCATCATCCTTGTACAAAAAATTAAAGTTTGCAATTGGAAACAAAGTTATTAGTATTGGTGGAGAAAAGATACTATTGCTGCTACCTCGACTGATACCTATATATTGAACGTAATGAGAGCATTCCAGAACCCTTTTTTTAATTATTTGAGTTCACCAATGCCACTTATGTTAAGGAGGGGTTGCCTATGGTTAAGCCTTATCTATCAGGAAGCACGCAAATGGGCTTAAAACTAACAATCAGCAAAAGTGCTTGAGTCAAAAAAGGGCTTGGAAGATGCCTCCAAAGAGTTGCTAAAGCTTAAGATGACCT
Organism: Adansonia rubrostipa; assembly: GCA_038381775.1. NCBI lineage: Eukaryota > Viridiplantae > Streptophyta > Magnoliopsida > Malvales > Malvaceae > Adansonia > Adansonia rubrostipa. The sequence goes on along the minus strand of JBBYHM010000020.1, from coordinate 4,755,251 downwards.
ATCAGACTGACAAGAGAAGAGTAGGGTTCAAGCCCAATGCACAGCAGAAAAAGAAGCAAGTCCAAAAGAATCGAGATAAAAGAATAGCACGTTTGTTGGGACAAGACATAGGGCATGAACCTATGGCATTTTTGCCATTGCATAAGAACTTTCACTCAGCGGACATGTTAGCACTAGCTCGACAAATGTCATGCTTGTGTTAGGTAAGATTTTTAAGGATTTCTCTATCAATGCAATTGAAGAGCCATTAGCAATTGGTGAAGAGACTAACTTATGCCCTCCAAAGTTTATTCCAAGTGTTTGGACTGAGATAGAAATCCCTGTATTATTCAAAACTCTTTCAAACTAATGCCATGAACCAAACCCACATGTTTTCGCCCAAAAGCATTATGGGAGCCTTTGTGTGGGTCTATTTTGTTAAGTATTATCAATGAAAATGATGGAGCATTATGCATTTCATTTATTATGTCTATTTCCACCTCCCTCCATATATTTTTTTTGCCTATATTGTTTTTTTTCATATTTTTAGGTATTCGGATAAAGATGACATGAATTTCTACATTGAGGCTCAGGAAATCGACTTTCAGCAAATAATCTATGCTGGTAAGGTTGAGTATGAAAAAGATTTCGAGGAAGACCCTGTACCCATAGATCTGCTCAGACTAATTAAACAAGAAGAAAAACAGATTTTACCTTATAAAGAACTCACTGAAACCATAAACCCTGGGACAAAAAAAGACCAAAAGGAAGTCAAAATTAGAACCTCTATAGAACCATCAACTCGAAACCATTTGATAAGCCTTTTCCAAGAGTATCAAGACATGTTTGCCTGGTCTTAGCAAGATATGCCTAGGTTGAATGCCGACATTGTAGTCCATAAACTTTCCCTCAAATCAGAATGTAAACCTATGCAGCAAAAGCTTAGGAGGATGAAACCTGAGGTGCTGCTAAAGATCAAAGAAGAAATCAAGAAACAATTTGAAGCAAGATTTCTCAAAGTTGCCAAATACCCTGAGTGGGTGGCCAATACAGTCCCAGTTCCTAAAAAGGATGGTAAGGTGTGAGTGTATGTGGATTATAGGGACTTGAACTGAGCTAGTCCAAAAAATAATTTTTTTTGCCCCATATTGATATCCTAGTGGACAACACTACCAAAAATGCACTTTTTTCTTTCATGGATGAATTTTTGGCTCACAACCAAATTAAAATGGCAATAGAAGACATGGAAAAAGCCACTTTCGTGATAATGTGGGGAACATTTTGCTACAAAATGATGCCTTTCGGGCTAAAAAACATAGAGGCAACTTATCAAAAGGCAATGGTGATATTATTTCATGACCTTATGCACAAAGAGATCAAACTTTATGTGGACAACATGTCACCAAGTCACTTAGAGAGAATAAACCTGTAGCAGACTTGCAGAACCTTTTTAAATGCCTTTGCAAATATCAGCTCAAGTTAAACCTCCCAAATGCACATTTGGTGCCACATCCGACAAGTAATTAGGCTTCATTAAAAGTGAAAAAGGAATAAAAGTGGACCCTGACAAGGTTAGTGCCATTCAAAGCCTTCTATCACTGCAAACCCCAAAAGAGGTGAAAAATTTTTTGGGAAGTTAAATTATAGAGCCTGATTTATAGCTTAATTAATTGACAATGTGACCCGATCTTTCGATTACTTCGTAAATAAAATTTTCGAGAATGGAATAGAGAATGTTAAGAAGCCTTCGATAAAGTAAAACAATACCTTTAAAGCCTTCTAATGCTTGTACCCCCAATCCCAGGCAGACCTCTAATTTTTTATCTATCAGTTTTTGATAGTTCGATGGGCTGTGTATTAGGATAGCATGATGATTCGAGAATGAAAGAAAAGTTTATCTACTATTAAAGTAAGAAGTTCACAGAATGTGAAAATAACTACTTACTAGTAGAAAAGCTATGTTGCGCTTTAGTCTGGATAGCCAGGAGGTTAAGACAATATATGTTATACCACACTACTTGGTTGATTGCCAAACTGGATCCCATCAAATACTTATGTGAAGCCTTTACATTGTCAGGGAGATTGGCTAGGTGGCAAGTTCTGCTTTCTGAATACGATATTGTATATGTGAATTAAAAAGCCATCAAGGGTAGCACAATCGTAGATTTTTTGGCTAGTCAAGCAATGGATGATTATCAACTTTTGGACTTCTAATTGCCTAATGAAGATCTAATGTGCATATCCAAAGTGGAAGATGCAACCAATAGTGATTCACCTTGGAAAATATTTTTTGATGGTGCTTCAAATGTATTGGGGCATGGAATTGGGGTAATTTTAATCTCACCAGAGGGAAGCCATTATCCTTTCACCATGAGATTGAGCTTCGACTACCCAACAATATAGTTGAATATAAGGCTTGCATTATAGAACTCTAGGCCACCATCAAGAAGGGCATCCAAACCTTACAAGTGTTTGGAGACTCAGCCCTTATCATTTATCAATTGAAAAGGGAATGGCAAACACATAACGCCAAAATAACTCGTTATAAAAGTTTAATCTGAGAACTGAGAAAAGAATTTGATGATGTTAGCTTTTGATATTTGCTTCAGGAAGAGAATTAAATTGCTAATGCCTTAGCCACCTTATCATCCTTGTTTAAGGTTAATCAGGAGTCGGACGTTGCCCTTATTCAGATGAGCATTCATTCAACATCGGCATATTGCCAGAATATTGAGGAAGAAAAAGATGGTTTGCCCTGGTATTATGACATCTTTCAGTATATCAAAAATCAACGATACCCTGATCATGCCACTAAAAATGATAAAAAAACCATACGAAGAATGGTTACAAACTTCATTTTAGATGGCAAAGTGCTATACAAGAAGAGTTGGGACCAATTATTACTCTGGTTCGTGGATGCCTCAGAAGCCAATAGAATCCTCAAGGAGGTCCATGAAGGGATCTGCAGTACACATGCTAATGGATACCGAATGGCAAAACAAGTCATGCGATCAAGCTACTACTGGTTTAACTGTAGAAAGTGATTGCACAACTATGCCCGTAAAATGATATAAATGCCAAATCTATGCAGACAAGATTCATGTCCCTCCAATACCATTGCATGTTATGACAGCCCTTTGGCCATTTTCTATATGGGGCATGGACATGATTGGACCAATCACCCCTAAGGCCTCAATGGAAATCTTTTCATCCTAGTTGCTATCGATTATTTCACTAAGTAGGTGAAAGCTACTTCTTATGCCAATGTCACTAGATCTGTTGTGTGTAAATTTATGAAATAGGACATCATCTGTAGATATGGTCTCCCCAAACAAATCATTACTAAAAAGGCATGCAACCTGAAAAACAAGATAATGCAAGCAGTCTACTCTCAGTTGAAGATTCAACATTGAAACTCCATCCCATGTTGTCCAAAGATGAATGGGGCAGTTGAAGCAGCCAACAAGAATATCAAGAAGATAGTCAAAAAGATGGCTAAGATATACAAAGATTAGCATAAAAAGTTATCTTTTGCTTTACATGCTTATCGCACACAGTACAAACTTTTACAGGTGCTACTCCATTTTCCTTGGTCTACGACATGAAGGCTATCCTACCTATTAAGGTTAAAATCCCTTCCCTCAGAGTTTTAATAGAATCATAACTTAAAGAAGCCAAATAGGTTAAAGATCGATTTGAGCAACTTAATCTTATCAAAGAGAAGAGAATCAAAGCCATCTATCATGGGCAAATGTATCAAAAATGCATGAAGAGAGCCTATGATAAAAACGTTCATCCTTTCTAATTTTGAGAAGATGACCTGGTGCTCAAACAAATTCTCTCGATCCATAAAGATGCTCGCAAAAAATGGACCTCAAATTAGGATGAGCCATATATGGTGAAATTCTCTAGAGGAGCTCTAATCTTAACTGAAATGGATGGCAATGACTTGCCCAACCATATGAACTCTGATTTTGTAAAAAAAATACTATACCTGAAAGGACTTTAGAATGAAAACTCGAAAGGGCATTCTATTAGTCCTTCGCCCACCATTCTCTAAAAAAAACAACTTAAATCAAAAACCTGAAAGTGCAGCTTAAGTAACCAAACCCATTCAAACTAAGTCAAGCCCAAACCATTATCAGTCTAAAACTAATCTTCCACACATTCATAACTCTATCCCAGACACCAAATTATAACTCAACCCATCTATTCTATGCTGATGAAACCTCATCCACACTTGCACTCAAAAAATTAAAACTAACCAACTTTGAGGCCTTATCCCACCATGGGGCAACCTGAGGAATCTTCTTAGGCTTTGGCCAACACCATAAGGATCATTTGCTTGAGAGAAAGTCTTTGGAAGCACTCGGTGAAAAATTCATGTCATTAGCATCGAAGCTAATCGACTGGGAAGACTTCTTTTAACTCTTTTGTATTTCAAAAATTTTTAATCGAATAAGAATACAATTGTTTGATTTCTCGCAAAACCCTTTTTGTAACCTTGCATTCCATGTTGCACCATGTTTATCATTTAATTGATAATGCTTGAGAAATAAACAAAACTGATAACAAGATTTCATAGCATTGCTTGGAAAGACTAAACTTTGCAAGAATTTTTGTTAGGTCTAAAGACCAAAAATAAACTTTAGGGCCATGGTTGGTCCCACCTTCTTTGATCTTGTACCTGAGAGGTGTTCAAACTCTACCCTTAGAAAAACCTATCGTAAAGAAGAAAGGCTAAAATCTTGCTTCGATTGACACCCAAATAGCCAAGGTTTAACATATTTGAATAGTTGATAATGCTCTTTAGAGTCAAAATTGGCAAAGAATCACCACTCATGCTTACAAATAAACTCTTTACGATTTGAGCCTTCCAACATGAATCATCCCATTTCATGACAAAAAGCCACCTTATCAGATATAAGAAAGATCCAAAATTGATAGATTATGCCTTTGGAAATAGCACTTTTGCATCATTTAAACACGCATATGCATTTTCATTCATTCAACAAGATTTACCATCTTTAGGTACCAATCCTCGTATAAAAGGCAAATCAATAAAGAGTGCAAGTTGTGACTTTCTGTTTCTAAAAACCTTAAAAAATCTTAGGTAAGTATGTTCTGACATCACAAGCTCATTAAAAATCATCCAAGAAAGGTATCTAATCCCAACACCTTTTTTTTCTTTATCCTCAAATAACAGGACTTTTTTTTTTCTTATCCTCAAAGAGTAGGACCTTTTTCTTCTTATCCTTAAAGAACAAGACCCCTTTTTTTCCTTGTCCTAAAAAAGTAGGACCTTTTTTTTCCTTATCTTTAGGACCCCTTTTTCTTCTTGTCCTCCAAGAGCAGGACCTTTTCTTTTTCCTTGTTCTTAAAGAGTAAGATTTTTTCTTTTAATCCTCAAAGAGCTTTCTTTCTTATCCTCAAAGAGTAAGACTTTTTCTTTCTTTGTCCTTAAAAGCATGATGCTTTTTTTCCTTGTCCTTAAAGAGTGGGACCCTTATTTTCTTATCCTCAAAGAGTAAGACATTTTCTTTCCTTATCCTTAAAGAGCAGGACCCTTCTTTTTTATCCTCAAAGAGCAGGGCTCTTCTTTTCTTGTCCTCAAAGAGTAGGACATTTTTTTTCCTTATCCTCAAAGAGTAGGATGTTTTGTTTCTTGTTTTCAAAAAGTAAGACCTTTTCTTTCTTTGTCCTCAAAGAGTGGTACCTTTTCTTTCATTCTAGCCCTAAAAAAATAGGATGCCTTTTTAAGCCCACATAAGCTGGTGGTAACCCTTTTATTTTAGTCCTCGAAGAGTAGGATGCATTTCTTTTTTCTTTTAAGCTACACAAGCTGGTGGCACCTCTTTTATTTTAAGTCCTTAAAGAGTAAGACACCTTTTCTATTGCTTTTAAGTCCATACGAGCTAATGGCACTTTTTTCTTTTAGTCCTTAAAGAGCAGGACACTTTTTTTTCCTAAACAAAAAATAGCCTAATACACTGCCCAAATAAAATGATGTCTATTTATCTTTGCCCTATTTCTAATACTTAGAAATAGCCAAAGAACAGCAGCTATAGACACCGATTTTATTTGGGTAATTTTTAGAACACTCGTTATTTAAAATAATTTAGCCAATTTTAATTTGGTTTGTTAGATCTGGATCAATTGAGGTTGATTCATTTCAATTTAGGCTTATTTAGAAAAAAATATAAAATAAAAATAAACCCAGGCCACCCTTATGAATATATAGCCCATGACCAACACACCAAGCATATGTTTTAGTAATGAAATCACAAAAACAAATAAAAAAGGAAAGAGAAGAGCGGCCTAGGTTTTGAACCCAAGCCACCTTATAAATTGGGTCATTTTGACCTATACACCAAACATGACTTTATGACATGAAATGACAAAAATAAATAAAAAGCCAAAAAAGACCAAAAAAAAAGAATGTGTGGCATGGGTTTTGAACTTAGGCCATCTCTATGGAAACATGCTAAAGCTAAGTTTTGGTCATAAAATGACAAAAACAAATAAAAATGAAAAGCAACGAAAAAAAGAAAAGAAAAAGTGAACAGCTGCCATGCTCAGCATTACAGCCGCTCTGCCATGGTTGCAGAACCAGCCAAGCAGTTTCTGCCATGGATCTGGTCCCCAAACCACCAACCATTTTAGCTTTTTCTTAGTGTATATAACCATCAGAGAAAAAAAGAGAAAGAGGGCTAAAAATTTTTTTCAAGAATTTCAAAAAAAAACAAAACATAAGCTTTCAAAAAAAAATCAAAATTAAAAGTGGGGGTTTTCAGTTTCAAAGGTTTCAATGCTTATTTTGAGAATCCCTGATGGAGATCAACTTGCACAATCACCTATTTCCAAGCATTCTTATGATTTTTGGAAGGAATTAGAGGTCTAATGACTAGGGCAAAGACTAAATGCATGGAGCAAGCTTTGCAAGGACTAATCATGGAAATGCAAGCAAATGAGGCTGTTCAAAATGAATC
>JBBYHM010000020.1:4678438-4738642 GCA_038381775.1 Adansonia rubrostipa | reverse complement strand
AAAAAAATAAAATAAAAAATTTTGGATTTTTGCTTTCTAATTCTCTAATTTCTCTCAATTGCAATTTTCGTTTTCTTTGTCAATGTTTTAAAATTAAAATAAATTAAAGATTTCTAAATTTGTAATGATTTCTAAAAAAATATAAAAATAAAAAATTATGCACACTTATTTTTTTAAGATTTATAATATACTTTAAAATATTATAAATATTTTAGATAAATAATATGATATTAAATATTTTCTTGAATTTTTTGGTTGAAAATCCACATCATCAATAGAAAAATATTTCTTATATATATTATTATCATACCACTACCAAATCATTAATTATCATAGGTCAGCGTCGCATTTATCTCCACATCAACCTGTTTAACCATGCAAGCGGCTTAACCATGCAAGCGGATGGTGTTATCTGTTGTCCTTATTTGCTCTCGATTTGAGGATACGTGGACTGAATTACTTAAATTAAAGTAGTACGAAATAAATTATTTTTTTTCTTATATATTACAAGGATACGAGGGAGACTTTTGATTAAACTTATTTGAGTCAGATTATATTTATTTTTTTTATATATTTAAGTTGATTTGATATAATTTAAAATAATATTTTTAAATTAAAATAATATATTTTTATTTAAATTTAATTATAAAATATATAAATTTTAATATAAAAATAATTTTTAATATTTTATTAAAGAATGATCAATGAATTCGAATTTGACTAGATTCAGACTTGGACTTAAAATTTAAAACTTTTCTGCACTATGACCTAGCTCATAGACACCTTTAACTTTGACTATGAATTTATCGATATGAACAATTTGTTCATGGGTCATTAATAAGCAAACTATCTGGGACCGAGTTAGCCAAAAATAAAATTTTGATCAAACATAAAGATAAATAGAGCTAAAAGTTTTTAAAAATTAATATGTTAAATTTAACCAAGATAAATGTATAACATATTCATTTAATAGATCATTAAAAGAAAAATATATAATGCATTAAACAAATTTAAAATTTTTTTAGGAGCCAAGACTAATTATTATATTTGTCTACAAATTCTAATGCATAAAATTAAATTATAAAAAAATAAAAACTAAATAAATATAATTTTATTTTAAAGGACTAATTTAAGTATATTTAATATATAAATACATCTAATCATATATATTAAGGAAATTTTCAGAATTTTAGGTACCAACTATCAATCCATTACAATTTACAAACACTATATGTTAATTTGAATTCCAAAGATCCACTTAATGCATTCAAACTTGAATAAAATTCAATATAATTTTTTATTCTAGAGATCATTAGTTGAGAAATAAACATCCTTATACAAAAGTACAAGTAATTGATGCCTTTCTAACATAGCACTTTTAATCTCATTTTTTTTTTTTTTTGGCAAAAGCATCAACTCTCCATACAATGATGCAATTTCCCACATCAACTAGCTCTTTATTCAAACCACTAATGAATCTAGCCATAGTTGCCTCATGATCCTCCTCTATATTAACACTAATCATGGCCATCTCTATCTCTCCTCTACATTTATGGATACTTGAGTCTACTCTTGTAACTTTTTATATAACCTTATCATAATATAATTAAAAATTATCTAAACAAATTAAAATTGAAAAGTTAAATTCTTATTCAAAAAATAAAAAATATGAAATCCTTAACTATAAACCCATGAATATATGCAAATTGGGCTCCATTCATCTTAAACATATGAATTGTGCTCTAAACTTTATTCTTTACCCTTTTCAACCTCAACACAATATAGAAAAGTGATCAATCCTGACAATGCATCTGATTAATCTTGAACAGCCTCCTTTGCTTGCATTTCCATGGTTAATCCTTGCAAAGCTTGCTTTATGCATTTAGTCTTTGCCCTAGTCATTAGACCTCTAATCCCTCTCAAAAGATCATAAGAATGGTTGGAAAGAGGTTTTTGTGCAAGTTTCCTCTCCCACTCCAAGTATAATTCAAGATCATTTTTCTCTTTAAAGGTAGGGATTTTCATCTTAACACTATCCAAATTGTTTTGAATTCAAGTTGAATTAGCTCCAATATCATTAATCTAAATTTAAATTGATTTGAATTTGGAGCTAATTCAAACTCCAACTCACTTCTCAGCAAATCCAAAACTTAAATTAAAAAATTATTTATTTTATGTTTGAATTTTAATTTAATTAAAAATATTTTATATTATTATAAAGCATTTAATTAGGTTAGTGTTATGAGTTAAATAATATCAACTCAATTGATAAATTTACCAAATTATTAAATAAAATTTATATTAATGAATATAAATTTACGAAATTATCGTCTTTTAATAATTTTTAAAATAACCAATAAAAGCTTTAAAGAAACTATTCATTGTTACCTAAAGAACTACCACATCCTATAAAAAACTACTTTCTTTTTTTTTTTAAATTCACCCATAAAATAGGCATCCCAAATTCTAGCCACTATAATATAAATATAACATTTGACTCTATTTATTTTAATTAATTTTAAAAATAAATAATTTAAAAAAAAGTTGATGTCAAATTCGAAAATGAAAATTTTTAATAAATTAAATCTTTTATGATAAATAAAAGAAAAAAAAAAAACCCCTTACATGAACCCTAATCGATTCCTAAAATTGCCACATCAATCAACCAGCAACAATAATATGAACCAAACACATAAAGGATTTCATATATATTCTAAAAAATAGTATATAATATATATATATATATATATATATATTAAATAAAAGCATGATCCGGAACCCCAAATAAAATAAAATAAAATGAGTAAATAACTGATATCGTATCTATAATTTATATCTATAATCTATAATATATATATATATATATATATATATATATATAGCACAAAGTTTTCTAAACTGACAAAATAATTATTGTTATTTACCTTTTAAAAAAATGTCATTATAAATATTTTTTATTAAATTTATCTACTTTATTAAAATAAATTTAACTTCATTAAATCACTTTTATATTTGATAATCAATAAAATATTAAAAACTTATATATTTTTCTAACTTTAAAAGTTTTAAATTTTCCCTAACGTTAAAAGGTAAATCCTTTTATTAAAATATAAAGTAGCTAAAATTTACATTAATTTTTTTTTGTATTTTCATAATTAATTTTACATTAATATTAAACTAATAAATTTTATAATAATTTGATATAATTTGCAATAGAAAAAACTTTATAAATTTTAGTTAATTTACATTTTATTAACTTTATCTATTTTAAAGTGTACAATTCTACACTCAAAATAGATAAATTAATGAGAATTCACATGCAAGCCAAGTGCATGTGATAATGGATATTAGTATGTATAAAAGTACAAATGTGAAGAAAATTTTGAATTGACTAAAGCATCCATTCTTGTTCATTACATTACAAATTTGGCCATTTAAATGTTTTTTTATTATTAATAAAATTTATCACATTTACAAATAAGAATTCTAATTCTATTGAAAAGCTTTGGGTAAAATCATTTTTTTGATAATAAGATTTGTCATATTTATAAATAAAAATTCTAATTATATTGAAAGACTTTGGTTAAATTAATTTAGTTGATAATAAATAAAGTGAATTAAAATTTATATTGAATTTTATTTTCAAAGTTAGAATTTTTCATTAAATTGAAAAGGAAAAAAGGAAAATATAAACTAATCTAATTTTAAATGTTAATTAAAATTTAATTATTATATAACATGTACCTTTATATTAAATATATAAAATTATAAATAGATAAGTTTTATATAATATAAATATTTTATATTATATTATAATTTATGAGCAGTGATAAGATCTATTTTATCTTATTTATGATTTTGTATTAATAAATACTAATAAAATTTCATTAATAATTTCAATACCATGATAAATTTTTTAGAAAAAATAATTACTAGAATAGTTTAGATTATACTTTTAAAAATTAATTACGAGCGAAATTCTTAAGTAATTAAATTTTATCAAACAATTATAAAGTTACTAAGTAACTCAATCTCATGTTCTTATAAATATTGCGACAAATTTTGATTTTAACTTGTTCATGTCGAACAATGTTTAGGAACTCTGGTATTTTAGAATGGATACCATCTCATGGATTTTTTATTAGGTTGGCAGTATAATATTTTTTTCTAATTTAAAATATAGTTTTGGTCAATTTACTCAAAATATTTTTGATTTTTTAATTTTTTTTAAAAGTTTTAAAATAAGTCTTTAATTTATATTCTCCTAATATTTCTTTTTAATTAATATATTTTATTTTTATATAAATAGTTGTAGCCATTTTTTATTTAAGATATTTCAACGTATTGCATTTTAGAATAAAAGTATGCTCACCGTTCAATAAAAAATTATTGTACATTTGAACTATTAATGAATGTTGGATTATTTTAAAAGTAGTAATTATCTTTTATAATCAGCTTGAAATCATATTATGTTTTCAATCTACTTCTATAAAATACTTTATTAATTTCTTCAAAAATTGAAATTGCCAAGTTTAATAAGACTTAATTTAATTTTACTTTTGGTGTTAAGTTTTAAATTAAAATTTTATACTTCAAAAATAGATTAAAATTAACATTACATGCAACGCATACGCATGTTACATAATGATTAGTTTTATTAAAAATGAGTAGATAACTAAAATGTAACACATAAAGAACATCTAGAGTTGTTCTCTCTATGTATATTAGAATTTGACATTCTCATTATCATATTGGTGATTTTTTTTTTGAAAGTATAAGTAAAAGCTGAGGTATTTATAAGTGAGTAATATTTGTTAGAAAAATGGATTTTTTTATCAATAAATGGTAAACTTTTTTTCCTTTCAAATCACAGGTTTATAAAAATTTAAAAGATATAAATATCTTTATTTACTTTTAATAATATGATTATGTTTGGTTTTTTTGTATTTACTGAGTTAGTTTTACTTGACTCATGATATTAAACTCAGTCGAACATATTTATATAAATTAGATTATAATACATTCACTATACGAGTGGATGAAAAAATATAAGTAAAAATTTTGTTTTAAAAACAAATACAAAAAAGAATTTTTTTTAAGTTGGTAGTTTTTTTTTTTATAGTAAATGGATATGCTTATCTTTAATTTAAATCTTTTGCAATTTTTTTTCCCATTTCCCAGCTATATTGGTGTCATTTGACTTGTTAATATCAAACTCAATTAGAAGCTTCATATATAGTATGGATAGTATCTATCATTTTTGAAAAATAAATAATAAATAAAAAGTGAATGTTATTTATAAGTGGGTAGTTTTTGTTGGAAAAGTGAGTCATTTTAAAAAATAAATCATTAATTTCTTTTTTTAAAAATACATGCATATAAAAATTTAAAAGATATAAATATCTCTACTTTCCTTTTAATGATATGATTATATTTTTTTTTATATATTTTGATCAATTAAGTTGATGTTATTTGACTCTGACACCAAACTTATTTAAACACATTATAGATGCTATCTATTCTATATATATATATATATATATATAATTCTTTATTGAATTGTTGTTATGAGCAAATGATATTGATTAAGTTTAAACTTAAAAAGAATATCATTGGATATTTATAGGCACTGACTAGGTATAGTTAAAAAATTATTTTAAAAATATAAAATTTTCTTTTAATTTAACATTTCTCAAGAATAGTAACCTACTAGAATTTAATACACTCACTGTGTGTGTGAGTGAAAAATATATTTTGAAAAAAAAAATTGAAGTAAAAAGTGAATGTTAAAGTGGGTAATTTTTGTTGAAAAAATGAGTATTTTTCTAAAAATAAATGAGTAATATTTTTTAAATGCATCTATAAAATGTTTCAAAGGACATAAATATCTCCATTTTACATTTAATAATCCAAACATATATGCACATGGAAGCATCTGTTTGGACATTCTGCAAAATTAGTGTAAGTCCAATTTATGATATAGCAGCAATACTGATTTTGTAGTATGCTTATGTCACTTCACTTCGACTGATTTTGTACTTTTTTGAAATACTTTCGTCTGACATTTGTTCATATTTGGCTCTCGTCTTTGAGTTCAAATAACGTAAGTAAATTTCATATGAAAGTTGTCGAAGTCGAAACATTGATTGTTTTCGTAAAGCACTACGAACCTGCATGGGTCATCAAAAAAAAAATTCATCCGTTGGGTTAAGTGATAAGGAGCTTATTGTCTTTGAGTTCAAATAACATAAGTAAACTCCAAATAAAAGTTGTCGAAGTTGAAACATTGGTTGCCTTTGTAAAGCACTACAAACTTGCATGGGTCACCAAAAAAAATCAACGCCTATTGGATTAAGCGGTAAGGAGCTTGTTGTCCCTTAAGTAAGGTCACAGTTAGAGAAAATTGATACTATGATAGCTTTCTCCTATTTAAGGTCCGACCTAATTTGACTCTACAATAATCGAGGTCTAATGTGACTATCGGATACTAAATGATCTCAGACCAATATCTATGTTTATAATTTTGATTGATGAATGTATTTGTATAAACCTGGAATGGTGGAAACTTAGATCCAGCTGGCAAGACAAAAATTGTTTCATCCTGTTCCTGTCAGTCATTCATTCATTGCTTTGTGACTCCAAATCGAAGCTGCTCGCGATGCTCAGTGAGGAACAAGCATGGATACTATAGGAGAGTGTGAGATTGTGGAGCAGAGTTGGGTTGCTAATTAATAGGTCGCAGTTTGGTTCTCTATGGAATGTCAAAAAACAGTCCAACGGTCTGTCTAAATGTGTTTGCAAACTATTTTCGGGATATTTGGTTAAATGCAATGGATGATACACTGAATTCATATTTCGTTGCCCACCTTAAATTCATTGTTCGGTTCAAAAATTCGGGAATAGGATTTGGCCGTCTCAGGCCATATTCAGACCTTAGGTTAAATAAGTGCTTTAAGGAGTCAATTTTTTTTTTTGTCGAGGTTTTAAATCCTATAGTGTTATATTTCACTGAGTTAAACTACCGCTAAAACTCTTTCATTTTAATTCTATTATATTCTGGTGAATCATACATACTATTAGACTTTATTGTGTTATTTGTTTCATGATGATGGATGACGCTCCCTTAATTGAAATGATTGTCGTATCTTTTTGCGCATCGTTTGTTCAAAAAAATAAAAAAAATTAATATGATTATTTTTTATGTTTTCATCTATTAAATCGGTGTTATTTGATCTATGATACTAAACTTAATTAAACAAATTGTAGATATTATAAATAAATTAATACAAATTTTATTTTCATAAAAATAAAATTTTAAGTATTAAAAATGTTGGTTTTGGAATCTAAAACCTAAAAGCCAATAAAAGTAATAACTAAACAGAGTTTTAATAACAATTTTAAATTTAAGATTGATTAATTTTTTTATTAATTTTTTAAATATTTTTTTCTTATAATGTTATATCATTATAAATGGACTGTCTAAAATATTAAAAACAAATTGAGCTCTTCAATTTTTTTAGTAAGTCCTATACTTTTATCGTACTCAAGTAAATCATTATTTTTTGATATGTATCCAAATAAGCTTTTCTTTCAAATGAAATATTGATTTACATTAACAGTTTATTTAAATTTAAATTAAAGGTGAAAGATTTATTTGGATGTAAATTAAAAATAAAATTTTTATTTTTGTGCAATAAAAATATAAAGAACTTAAATAAAATTATAAAAGTTTATATTAATCTCGAACATATCATGGTTTGAAAATTTACATTTCTATTATATTATTGAATATTATTAATATATTTTGGGGTGAGAAAAAAATTATATGAAGCAATTTTAAGAGTGGAAAATCGATTTTATGGGTATAGAGTAGAAGCTCGAAGTAGACAAGAATTGCTTGCCATCCCATGTTTGTTTACTAGGAAAGTTTTCTTGAAAACAAAAAAAAAAAAAGATAAAAACTCAAGCTCTAAGCTCAAGCTCATAATACTTGTTCAAGATTTGAGATGAACATTGTCATTGTCAACTCTTTTATTTATTTATTTATTTATTTTTATTTTTTTATAATTGAGTCATAGTTAACTTCAAATGTGAAGTTTTTTGAAAAAAACAAAACGAAAGAAGACAATTTCGGTAATTGCTTGATCAGCTCCACGAACCATTTAAAATTACCTTTTCTCTTAAAATATTTATATATATATATATATATATTTTATACTTCTAGCATATGTATTTAAATATATTAGACATATATATTTTATACTTTTAGTGTATATATACATGTACATTATAAACTAAAAAAATATATATACTAAATAATGTTTATAAATAAATTATAATGCTTTCTTTTAATAATATTAAATCAAAAAATATAATCAGTAAAATTGAGTGATACGAGATGAAATAGTTATGGATAGAACCGACGTTTATGGGAGCGAAAGTTGTAGCCTTATTACCACTACGGAAGGTGATCAAGGTGCGCCCCATCCGCCTCGAGGGTAGGCAAGGTTCGCCTCTACCTCCTAGGTGGCAATGCTTCGACGATGGTACCAATGACCCCGAATCCAGCACCAATAGCACGAGCGAAGACCCATGCACGTCCAACAAGTCTCTCCTCACATACGTCTCTCCCCCCGGACTTAAAAAGAGACGTCCCTAAACGTTTCTCCTGCCGATTGAGTATCCCAGCAATGGCCCCTCCTGTCTTAAATTAAGTAAATCACATCTCCATCGGTTTCATTGACATTCTAAAGATTAAGTTCAATTTTTATGATTAATTAAGGAAAATTTTAATTGCAAGAAAATAAGTACTTCCCACTGTGCAACTCAAAAAGCTTTATGTACCGAAAAATTGAAAGTACAAAAAACCTGAGGCCAAAGTTGGTAAAGACCATAGCTCAAGGGAATTTGGGTTTTAGCATTTAAGATTTGATACTCTAAAGTAATATGGATACTAATATTATGAGAAGAAATCATTCAAGCGTACCTTAAATAAATATAAATCCCCAAGCTGTTACATTTCATTTAGGATTTAAGAATAGCTTAATCAGACCCTTTTTGACATTTTTTTTCATTTTTCAGAACCTTTTTCACCCTTTTTTCTATTGAATCGAAAAGCAAATATGTTTGATTATTTATTTTTTTAAATAATCGTAATATATATAAGACTTCCTCCAAATACTTCAAATTGAAGCAATTGGATGTCCGACTCAAGCATATATTACATGACCGACACTCCACTTTTATCATATATTTCGTATGCCAGATATTACTTCAAAACTGTGTATTAGTTGAAAGAGGTTAAGCACTTCACCAGGCCTCCCATACAGTTACTGTTCAGCATAATATATTGTTTTTTTTTTCTATATTATATTACTTAGACTCTTTATTTTTTTTTAATGTATCTTTGCCTAACATCCGTATCCAAGACCTATCTGGATATGAACACCTTCTAAAGACCCACCAAATATATGAAAAAAAATTCTAAAAAAAATTAAACATACCCATATTGGACGTATACCCATATCCGACACTCATATTCGAATCTGAATAACATACGTTTTTATAAACCTTCAAGCAACTGGTCTTGGCTGCAATGAGAAGTACATAATATAATTTCAAAACAAGCAAGTATAGAGGTTTTTGTTTTTTTTGGCCAAAACAAAAAGAAGGCAATGTTCTATCCCCCTCTCTTCAACATGTTTGCATGAGACTTACTCCAACTTTGCAAAACACTGATTCTGATCACAGGATCCAAATTTAATAAACAAGTATTGATTCCTATTAAGCAGTGGAAAAATAACCACAAAATCAAGCTAAGCCTCATGCAAATCTTGACTCTTCGATAAGATTTTCGAAGACAACAGCGTTCGCTTGATATATTGAGATGTGCTTGACTTACAGCAGCGGTCACAAAATTTCTAAAAATGTCGATAATCGATAGTTTCTAATATGGTAGAGAGATACAAAAAACGGCTGAGGTTATCAACCCAAAGTCGAACTGGACATTGATGTTACCTCAAACTGGCAAATGACAATTAAAATGTACAGCAAAGATCCTGCAACCAATATAAGAACTTGTTTGTAATGTTTCAATTTCAAACAAAAAACATGATAAGAACCAGAAAATTTTAATTGTCATGATATAAAATTCCGAGATACTGTAGAATGAATGGTTCTGGCCATTGTGCACAATCAGTTTGCAGTAGAACAATCCAAGCCTTAAGGTATGGTATTGCCTCATATTTTCCATAAATCTATAATAGCCAACTAAGAAAAGGGCTAGAAGTGGCAATTGGGCAAGCTGGTAGGGGTTCATTTCATTTTGGACTATCAACTGTGGCCGTTCGGGTCATTTTGGTTCGCTCACTTTGGGTTCAAGTAACATCGGATCACTTTGGATCGGTCATCTTCAGTTTATGTCGTTTGGGTTCAAGTGGTCAAAATCAAGTTGGGCAGGGGTTGAGTTAGTTTCTCAACCTTGATCAGATTACTCGATGCCACATTTTGCCAACTTGTGGTTGTGGGGCACTTCTTTTGATTTTTTATATCATGAAGACAAGTCTTGCTTAAAAAAATCCGATAAAAAGAAAAATAATTTTAATTTACTAATTATAGAAATTTTTATTTCAGATAATATTAACAAATATATCTTTAATAAAGAAATAAACATTTTTATTGAATGATATTACATATTGAAGAATTTCAGAAAGGATTTTGTGTTTTCTTATTTTGCATAATCAGAAACTGCTTGAATATATAGAAGTATGGCAGTAAGTCGGCCACTAATTCTCCTTAATTTTACCAACAAACAAATCCTTAAATCAAGGAAAAGGAAAAACTAGAGAGATTTTAGGAAACAACCATCCTAATCTCTTTATTTAAACACAAAAGCTAACTAAACAAGGGAGTCTAAGTCTAATTACTAAAAATGAAAAAGCTAAATCCATTGGAAAAGCTAATCCCTAAAGTTCAGTGATTAACTACAAGTTCCTAAGAATTCTACACTCCTCAAGCTAGGGAAAGATGTTGATCATTCTTAGCTTGGAATTCAATTCATCAAACTTTATTCTTGGAAGAGCTTTTGATAGAATAGAGCATCTGCCACTCAGAGGTGCGTAGCTGTGTAAATCAAGTTCAGTATTCTAGCTTCAACCTTTTCTTCGATAAACTGGCGATTTAGCTCCATATGCTTGGTTCTATTATGATGAATGTTAGAAATAGAAGCCAAAGTAGAATTCTTGTTTTCTGCTCTGTAAAATACAAGTCATCTCTAGGACTTTTATAAGGTAGGTTTTTACTAAAGTCTTAAGTGAAAAAGGAAACTAAAAATTCTGAATCTAGATAAATGAGGAAACTAAATATCTCTAAGAAAACAAATCCCTTAAGGAAAGCTAATCTCCTTGATTTAAGGAATCCTACAAATTCTATACAATTTATCTAACTAAAGATTAGGACTAAAAAAAAAAAAATCTTCTAAAAATGAATAGGAGCAATACTTATTGCAGCCAAATTATCACAAAGACCTTCATTGGCTTTCTAGTTGAAATCCTTAACTCTTCAAGTAATCTTTTCGCCATAACCTTTCAAACATAGTTTGAATTACAGCTATATTTTGTTTCGACACTGCTTTTGGCAACAACAGACTGTTTCTTGCCAGTTCAAGTTACCACGTTTCCACATGCATAGGAGCAATAGCCAGTAGCTGATCTTTGATCCGCAAAGGATCCTGCCCAATCAGCATCTGAGTAGACTTCAACTCCCTTGGTTGTTCCTTTCCGGAAAAATATTCCTTTGCCAGGGTTCATCTTCAAGTATCTAAGAATCCAGTAAACTGCTTTAAGTTGTTCTTCATTTGGCTCGTTCATGAATTAACCTACAACACCAATAGGGAAGCCTTTGTCTGGTCTTGGGTGGGACGGATAGATGAGCTTTTCTCCAAGTCATTGATATCTTCCAATGTCTATCAGTGGACTGTCTTCCTTGAAACCAATTTTATAAATTTGACTCCATTAGAGTGTTTGAAGGCTTGCATCCTAACATTTCAGTTTCTTTTAGTATGTCCAAGTTGTACTAGCATTGTGAAACTACAATACCTTTCTTTGAATGAGCAACCTCTAGGAAGTATTCGGCAATACTAGATCTTTGATCTCAAATTCCTTAGCAAGTACCTCTTTTAAATGACCCAATCTTTTAGCATAATCCCAGTCACAATATTATCATCAACGTGAACAATAAGAATAGCAACTTTATCATTAGGAGAATTTTGTGAATTGGATATGATCAGCTTGACCTTGGGAACATCCATGTTTCTTGATTGCCTTTGTGAACCCGTCAAACCATGCTGTAGGAGATTGCTTCAGACCATATAGGGACTTTGGAAGCTTAAAGACCTTGTTTGCATTGCCTCCTATCTCAAAGGTTGGTGGAATTTTCATTTTCATGTATACTTTCTCTTCCAAGTCACGATTGATGAAAGCATTGTTTGCATCTAATTGATGAAGAGGCTAGTCTAGATTTGCTGCTAGATATAGCAAAAGCCAAACCGTATTGAGCTTGGCAACAGGAGCAAAAGTTTCCTGACAGTAAATGTAGTAGGTTTGAGTGAATCCTTTACTAACAAGCCTTGCTTGTAACGACTCAAAACTTCCATCTAGATTAAGCTTGACAGTAAAAATCCACTCGCATCCCACCGGTTGTTTTTTTTCCCCTGGTAAATCTAAGACTTCCCAAGTACCATTTTGTTTAAGAGCATCCATCTCTTCTTGAATAGCATCCCTCCATTCTCATTTTCCAAGAGCATCTTGAATACTTTGCCGACTTTCCACATTGGATAGATTAGTAGCAAACGTTCGACATTCTGAGGATAGAACATTATAAGGGATAAAGTTGCTGGATGTTTTATACATGATATTATACCTTTTCTCAAAAGCAATACAAATATGAAGATCATCATTAATAGTAATAACATTTCAGATGTACCACCTGGAATATCTGGACTTGGATTAGATTCATGGTTCTGCTCAAGAAGTGTGCGATCCTCTACTTCCTCTTGGGCCCTTCTCCTCCAAATAAAGCATTAGCTCTTTGTCACAGCAGTTTATGCACGTATCAAAAGAGGGGCATTAGTGTTTGTTTGGATCCTTCAGCTTGGCTCCGTTCTGGAAGTGTTTCTAGAGGGATGGTTGAACTTGGTTTCAGGTGGAATGGAATTTTTAGGTTAAAGTGTTTCTGGAGAGATGGTTGACTTGGTTTTAGGTGGGATAGAATTGTTAGGCACAGATTCTAGGAGAATTGAGCAGTCTGGCCAAAAACAACATTATCGTAAGATTGAATTCTCCCCCTAAATGGGGTTTTTGGGTAAGATGGCTGATTTTCAAAAAAGGTAACACCCATAGAAGTGTAGAATTTCCTAATGATAGGCGAGTATCACTCGTTACCGTTTGAGCAGGAGAGAAGCCAAGAAAAAGACACTTGATAGCCTTTGGATCAAGATTGCATTAATGTTATTGATGGATATGAACTAATGCCATACAATCAGATATTTTTAATGGTAAGGATGAGATGATTTGCGTATGTGGGTAGGATAGAAAAGATTGTCAAGGTGTTTGGAATTTTAGAACTCTCGCTGGCATCCTACTAGTCAGAAATGTGGCATGAGGACTACCTTGACCCAAAAATGCTTGGGAACATTTCCAGTGAACATAATAGATATGGCAGCTTCTAAGTGTGTTTTTATTTCCTACCACCCATTCTGCTCAGGTGTGTCAACACATGAACTTTGATGTACTATTTCTGATCCATCAAATATTCGCAAGTATAGAATTGAAGTAATCTTGGCATTATTTGATTGAAACACCATTATTATTGTCTGGAATTGTGTTTTGGATAATTTTGTTGCAGTTTTTTAAGATAGTGACCACCTCTGATTCTTTTTTCATCAAGTATACCCATGTTATTTGAGTGTGGTCATCGACCAATGAAACAAACCATCAAGCTCCCGAGATATTGTTGACTCTAGAAGGCCCTCATTTATCATTATGAATCATTGCAAAAGGATGAGATGTTTCGTACCCACGGATTGAACAACTGTCCCAATAATGTTCGGACAATTGACACACTGCACACTAGAATGACTTGGGATTGATGCCATTGGATAATGTTAGGAACAGTCTTTTTAAATACTAGAAATTGGGATGACCTAACCTATAGTGCCATAAAATGATCGCACTATTGTTGTTGGATGAAACTGGAGATGACACACTCCTTGCAATTAGAGCTCGCCATCTGAGATTACTAAGACAATTAAGAACATAAAGGCCTGTACATTCCTTAGCATTACTAATTATTCTCCCTGATTCAAAGTCTTGGAATTCACAATGATTTAAGAAAGAATTAGTAACAAAATTCAAATCTTTGGGGAGTTTGGTAATGGACGGCAAGCTACAAATCAAATTAGGAACCATAGGTATGGATTTGAAAATCATCTTATCAGCGATAGTCACCAATCCTATTCCTACCACTTTAGACAATGATCCATTAGCAATTTGAACCATGAGATTTCCAAAGCTTGATCTATAGGTGATTGAATAGCGTAGCATTACCCAGTCGTACGATTTAATGTGCTTGAATCTACTATCCCAGCATTGTGTTTCTGCATTTGGGTGCTCAAAGCCATAAGAAAATTACTTGTCTGAGCAACGGAACTTGTTCCTATGGTTTTTCGGTAGGACTTGGGAGTATAGCTGAGCATCTTCTAAAGGAATTCAATTGCTCTTTGCTAAAAAGTGTGGTTTCTAGCAGTGTCTTTTACTCACTGTTGGCCATGAAGTCTTTGCCTTCCAACGGTGGTTTAGGCATCCAATTTGCTGGTTTTTCAGTAGCCATTTTGGTGGCTGGGCCGTGTTTTCTTATCAGAGGAGTGTTAGCTTTCAAAGCTTTGATATCATGAATATTGTCAAAGATGATGAATTTCAAAGAGGAAAACTATATGTTTTCTTATTTTTCATATCAGAAACGACTTGAATGTATAGAAGTATGGCAACAGGTCTGCCACTAATCCTTAATTCTAGCAAAAACATATACCCTAAATGAATGGAAAAAAAAAATAAAACTAGAAAGAATTTTAGGGAACCCTCTTTATTTGAACACAAAAACTAACTAAAAGAGGAATTTAAGTCTAATTACTAAAACTAAAAAGGCTAATCCATAAAGTTTAGTTATTAACTTTAGAATTTCTAAACATATTTTTCTTTATTGCATTCATTATTACCATTTATTTTACCATTCACTAACTAGATTTACCATGAATTATAGCTGCATAAATCTAAAAGTTAGAAGTGGTGTTATTTTTTTTCTTGAATGCTATAATTTTATTGAAATTTAAAAAATAAAAAGAAAATATTTGAATATAAATATAAACAGTGTTTAGCACAAGTAAATTTTAAGATTAGCTTGATCATCGCTTTCTCAAAATTATTGTTTATCAACTGTAATTATTTATTTCACCATTGGGTAAGAATGAAGAAATAAAGAAGGAAAAATGAATATAAAATGTATTATGTATGACATATAATCATAGAAATTAAATTTAATTATACTTGAAAGAAAGTTTTGTTCTTTTACTGTTTATGGCAAAAATCTTATAATAAACAAAGTTCTACATATGCTAAAATATAAGTGTAAACAAAAAAGATTATATATATATATATATATTTATAAATATTAATAGAATAAGAGTTGGTGTTACATTTACTTTTTCAATCAAATTAATATTTCGAAGAGATAAATAAGATTATAATCAATTTAACTTACAGTTGTTTGAGTTCAGATAATCTTGGATTTAGGTTGTTTTGGTTCAGGGTCAATTCAAGTCTAGGTTGGGAGAGTTTAGGTTGTTGATTTTTTTTTTTTTGGGGGGGGGGTCAAATCGGGTTGGATGGCGTTCAAGTTCAGGCAAGTTGTACGAATCTTTTGGATTCTGATACACTTTGTTAGCTTAATGAGTAGCAGTTCTATGCTTACACCTCTCTTTCCCTTTCACCGTGTATCTCCTCTATTAGAACAAGCAGAAAAAAAAGAAAAAAAAAAAGCTAATCATCCTTTTTTTTTCCTCGCTTTTCGAGTATTCCCTTAACAATTATAACATACAAAGTCACAAAGTCTCAAATTGGCAAGTGCAAGAATGCAAGTTTAAGTTTTGAGAGTCGTCTCTTTAGTAAATGGCCAAATAGTAGCACATTTCCCGTCAGCCCTCCAAAGAAAAAATGCATTGAACCATATTTATTGAACTAACCCTATCTGAGATAATATACTATACATTATGTGTCAAACGAAGCATCTAGCAATTAGATATTTGATAATTAGGAGGATACTATTGAGTACCTATGTTAAATAAACTATGGGTAAGCGTCCAATACGGCTGCGTCCAACATGAGTATACTAATTTTTTTCTAAGTTTTTCCATAAATTTGGAATATCATAACCTATACCTGTGTCCATATATGTACCAAACACAGGTGCTAGAGTACTTTGGGGTAAATGAAGAGTCCAGCTGACATAGTTGGCTACAGATGGAGCCTTAAAGGATGGGGAGTAGATACTGTAGATTCATGGGTTAGGCACTTATCCATGCTTATCACACCAAGAAAACCTACAATTTCCAGAAAGCAGTAAAATTTCTAATCCAAGATAAATCTTAGTTACTTGAAAAGACAACACACACGACACCTGAATAATAATTAGACAGATAGCATCAACTTACATGCACATATGTTGTAACCAGGTTTCTGCCCCTTTAAGCCAATCATGAAATTTGTCGATGAAGTTATTGAGATGGAGTGTTTTCGATCACTTGCTGCAAATATTCCATGATATAGGAGAATGGAGGGCGTTTGGAAGGCTCACTGCAGGTTAATGAAAGAACAATCATTAGAATGAGATAAGAGGAAGAAAAGAAGAGATGGAGGTCACCAATTTAGAGGTGGCAAAAGCTAACCCAACCAGAATGTAGCCTATCCTTGTGAAACTTGAACCAACCAAGAGAGAGATTTACTGCTAAAAATAAAGCAGAAACCTTTTCCTTCTCTTCTAATGGTAACTTTTTACCAAGTAAAAAATGTGTAAGGTTTGGGTCTAAAAGACTAAGGTTTTGGGCTAGCAGCAATTCCAAATATGGATAAATACCCCAGTGCACAACTGCAAAACTCAAGCTATTTGGGCTCATTAAATTTTTTCTAATCGTAATTTTTGTATTGGCCGGTTGACATATAAAATATCTTCTTTTTTTTTGGGGGGGTGGGGGAGATCCGATAAGGGAGATCTGAATCCTGCTCCTTGAGTAGAGGGCTACATGCACCTACCGGTGAACCAAATACTCGTGCTTATTATTAGATGATCTTATATGCATAGTGTTACCTTAAACACATAGCTTTAAGGTTCCAACTGTTTTTCTTCTTCCCTTTTATCCCAATTGTTAGCTTTACGACTAATGTTTAACTATTATGATCACACCAAAAGATTAATGATTTTTATTTTCATAGCCTGACCCCACTTGGATTTGTTGCCTTCTATTCAAAATGAAAAGACAACAATTCGGAATTTTGGAATTAAGTTCATCATGCTCATTATTATTTTTTTCGATATATGATGGTTTTTTTTAATGACCCAATAATTGTAAGGGTTCAAAGAGGTGTACTAGGTTGGTTTACATAAAAGACATACTCTTTACAGCCTAAAGATTTCTCACTCCCTCTTTCTCATAACATTTCAACTGCATAGTTAAATGATGATGTCAGATGGTAAATTTCTGTATGTTACATAGTTACTAAGCCGTTCCATCTATGCCAAGATGAGTAGAACCGAAGTGAGTTGAAAACCAAATGACTAGTAACCCAAACAAGTTGAAACAATGAGTTAAACTCCAAGGAAATGACAAGCACCAAATGACAAGCACCCAAATGTTAAGAGTTTTTGAGTGATATAAAGCCTAAAGGGGCCTGAATACGAAACAATTCGATACTTGCAATGACTTGACCCAAACCCAACTAATGGCCCCTTCTATCTTTAGTGAATGAGTGCTTTGTCCCATCAATGGCTTTAAATTTTCAGAAATGTGCAGAGGTTTTCAAAAATTTGAGAACAAACTTTGGCAGTTGATAAAAAAGTAAGAAAGTCCACTTACTTAGCCCAACAGAGTTCAATCAAGGAAGCCACAACTCGGTTTACATTGCTCGGGATCTCAAGCCTTTTTCCTTTAAAGCCAACGGCGGCAACAACCTACAGAAACAATGAGCGAAACTTTTAAGCCATGAATCAACAATAATTTTAGAACAAATTCAAAGTGATGTATCTTCTCTCCCTATTATGTGTGTGTGTGTGTGTGTGTGTATGCTTCTGCATCTAAGAAGTATTTATATAAAACAATCAGCTATCTTACAATGATTGATTGACTAAAGCAGAGAATTATAGAAAAAGAACAAGCATCTAACATATTCACAATCGGAGTACTACCATTTTCCTTTCTTTTGCCGGGGATTGGGAAGTTAATTTAGTATATTGCTCCCCAACTTGAATTACCACAGTTCCAAAGACACTCCTCTGCCAGTAAGTAATTTCTGGTGATAATACAATTATATGACCAAGAAAAAAGGGAATGAAAAAGAAAAATTAGGGGGAAAAAAAAAAGAAAGAAAAGAAACAGAAAGCTTTTTGAATCAAAAAGTGGGCTGGAAATTATTGTGCATTACAGTATAAATACAGAAAAGGAACCAAATTGAAGGTTCTGGTCTTCTCCGCATGGATTTCTCCAAAAATTTTATAGTAAGTCAGATCCAAGATTTTTTTTTATTTTTTTGCAAACTGCTTATTTTTTTTCTTAAAAGCCTTTCTTCCAAGAAGATTCCTTATATCGCATATCCATTACTTTTCCCTATTTGTGCACTCATTTGTGTATAGATTTGTAAATAAATTCTAAGTTACTTGGACATGGGTATGAGTGTCGAACATGGGTATGCATCTGCCACGGATGTGTTCAATTTTTTCTAAGTTTTTCCAATTATTTGGAGGGTCCTAGAAGAGTCATAACCCCATACCCATATCCAGTTATAATGTCAGACACGGGTACTTCAAGAAAACTAAAGAGCTGGAGCAACATACGATAAATTATTTCTAATGAAAAAAAAAAAGATAAATGACCTGTGGTGGGTTTAAATGCTTCCATGGTTGTTGCAGGGTCATAAGTTCCCACAGAACCACTCCAAAGCTGTAAACATCAGATTTCTCATTTGATGGCTCATCACATAGAACTTCTGGTGCCATCCACTCTGGCTAGAAAAAGAATTAAGGATACCTAACTTTAGTATGTAAATCATCCAACGACACCTAACATAACAAACCTGCAAGGAAAATGTTACAAAATAAAAAGTGTAAATAACAAATCCAAACTAAACCTACTGTTCCAGCAGCTGTTTTTGACGAAAGAAATGTATTTGCCTTCGATCGTGAAAGACCAAAATCACAGACCTGTATGATCATGCAAATAAAATTCCAGGAAAAAAAAATTATATGAGAAAGAAAGTGTACCTCAGTTCATATCAGTCCTTACAGAATAATCACATAAGCAGCAAAGTAGCGACAATGAATAAATAGTATCTATTCTAAAACTATATAACAAAAGAAATTTCATGAGTTTGGATGAGGATTTCAAGAAGGGATTAAAATTACCTTGTTTGGGGATTCTTTATACAAGTAGAATTGCACTGTAGCAATGGAATGAATAAGAGAGGAAAGGCAGAGAGAAGTGGGCAATCCCGAAGGTCCCCAGCAGTGGGTGGCAAGCAATAAAAAGATGGTAATGGAGGATGAGCATAGAAGAAGGTAGTGACTAAGAGATGCTCCTTGATGAGAGCTGGATGTAAAGTAGTGAAAAACAGATGCTCCTTGATAAGAGCTGAATGTAAATCTAACGGAGATAGAGAAAATAAGACTAGAGAGAATCTTAGAATAGAGTAATAGTCGACTTTTCCAGAAGTCATCTTGAAATTGCAGTTGACAATAAAAAAAATAGGACATATCCGAGGGTTCAATATATCATGTGTGAACAACATAGAAAAAAAGGAAGGTGCCTAGCCTCTCCCACAAAAGCTAAGAAATAAATGATTTTTAATAAGCCCGACCCTAAGCTTTTGCCAAAACTAAAGCTTGAATAATTCCACATCATAGTAACATATGTAGCATGCTTATTCAAGAAATGTTACAAAAGTAAGCGAAAATGAAGATGCTGTACATCATGATTCCTTTTCTCTCCTTTCCAATTGAAGTGCCACCATGAGGACTCCATGTGATGGGCACTTTAACATTAAAGTTGACGATTATTACAGACTGTTCATTAATAAGCAGAGAATGACAGGTTTTCTTCTCTTTCTAGTGTAGCTTGAAGCTTTAAAACAGATGGTAAAATTTATGTTTATTATCTAGACTGTCATATTAAGTCGAAGAACCACATGTCCAACAAGTAGCTTAAGAAACTTATTCACTCTAGTAGATTCTATACATATATATATATATATATATTGGGGATGGAGGGATTCAATGCCGGCTCTTTGAGCAAGGGGAAGCACAGACCAATCATTAAGCCATTAAAAGAAAAGCAAGAGAAGAAAATGGAAAAAGAAAAACAAGCAGATCTGTAGCACGTAACGTGGAATGAGTTTTCAACACTTACTTTAACTGTGTAAGTGCTGTCTACCAAAAGATTTGGGGACTTCAAGTCCCGATGAACAATGGGAGGCTTAAGTTGATGAAGATAATTCATTCCCCTTGCCTGTAACCAGATAAAAGATGTCTCAGCATGCGATAGAAATATAAAGTAATTTCAAATATTGCAAGCTAGAATTCCTGTAAGATTCTATTAATCAAAATCAACAAAATTAATTGTCTACGACACATTACCACATCTAATGCCATATTCAAGCGACGCTTCTCGTCTAATACCAGCCTAGCATCATGCATCTGCAAAAGTCTAAACAGACTCCCTCTGTAGCACACCCCCCCCCCCCAAAAAAAAAAAATTCAATGTATCAGAAGGGACTTAGATTTGAGATGGAATGTAAGGAGCGCACATAAGAATGAAAGAAGAGAGAAATCATGGTACCTTGACAAATATTCAGTAACAATGGACAACTTTGGTGCTTGAGTAACAGCACCCATAAATTGAACAATGTTAGGGTGCCGTAAATGTTTCATGATAGCAACCTAGCAATGGAAATGAGAAAATGGCAATTTATAAAACTAATAGTGAAAAAAAAAAAAAAAAAAAAAGAATGTTCGGGAAAATGAACTAGTCATTTGTTAGCATCAGGATGATGCAGGTGCCATTTTGGCGGAAAAGAGTAGCCTAAACATACCTCCCTTAAAAATTCCCTGAAGCGTTCCGTATGGAAATCTTGCTCCATGAGAATTTTGACAGCAACTTCCTGATGGCACATTTAGTTTAAAAGAAGTTAACAGTTGCAGCACACGAAACATAGGCGAAGAGGGACAGCAAAGAAAGAACAATGATGACAAATCAGTAAACTACAACATAGACAGACGTAGGAAAAAGAAGCATAATACATTCAAAATTTCTTTTCTTCCCTGCCAATTCATACACAATGATTGGGGATTCGTAAGTTAATTAAGAGTAGTGATCTGATACGACCAATTGAATCAGGTGTCTTAAAAGACAACCAAAAGTAACGCCAAGTTTGAGAAGGGAAATTAAGGAAAATCTATTTAATTGCACATTTTCCACATCTTCAAGAAAGCATGAACAAAGAAAAAGATCAAATTCTGAGCTCCCTCCGTACCACAACAAAGGGAGGACAATGTAAAAACAAGGAAATAAAAAGTAGCAATCCATACAAACAAGGGGAAAATGTGCTTACACGACCATGCAATTCAGCACGATGGACAGTTCCAAAGGAACCTGAAAAGCATTTATTAGTGTCCTTAATTTATGATCTTTGAAACATGTTATATGCTAAAATATATTGCAATGCATGAATGAGAATTTGAGCATTGTCTGATATTACCACATCATACGGTTGTTATGTCGTTCAGAGTTTAAAATATCACATACCTTCTCCAATTTTCTCCTTTAAAACAAGTTTACTCCAAGGAATACACAAATCTTCCTGGTCATTGCTCATTATGGGCTTATTTGATTGCTTGAACAGCACAGAGTTCGCAGTACATTGCCTTGGATCAGATAATGGTGAAGCTTGATGAACATCTTTGTGCATGTGAAATGGGACAGAACTTGGCAAAAGAGGACTCCTGATCAAGTGTGTTGAGTGAGTTGCTTTCGGCAACAAATTTGATGAGTTCTGCATCCGAAGATCTTTATCACGGCAGATGTTCCACACAGTACTCTGGTGCAGAGGTGACAGAGAAGATTCACTGTTGTTGCTTAAGGTGGAAACAAGGTTGCTCTTGTTAAAGTAATTTATATCAAATGCTTTCCTAGGCTGTCTACCAGTTTGCTCATTTCGATTGCTTGCATTGTCTGCTGTAATCAAAGATCAGAAACTCTGTAAGCATCATATATTGAGCACTTTAACAGCTAATTTTTCAAGCATGCTCATTTTATCATTTTCTCCGTAATGTTAAACATGCAACTCTTATCTAAGAAACCATTTGGTGAATCAAACCTTCGACTTTTTTCTTTTTTTTATCATTTTAGGTATAAATGATTCCTCTGAGAAGATCATCAACATTAGAATTATAGACAAAAAGAATTTTAATCTTATGGTTTACCGCTATGACACAATGAAAAAATAGCTCGACTGCTAACTGGTACAACAAGATACAAAAATTAGCAGTCTAGGAAAGAATACTTAAAAAATAACCAGCAATTATGAGGGGAAAAAGGAAAGGGTACAAAGAGTGAAAAAGGTGTAGAGAATAATATATGTAGATGTTTTATGGAAAAAGCACATCTGCAATTCAAGTACTTGTGGTCTAATATTTGAAAATATGCAATAAAAAAACTGTCTTTTGATAAATGCATGAAGAAACAAGAGGATAACCTGAGGAAGCATCAACAAGAGCATGTTTCCGGGATTGATCATCGATGAAATAGAGTTTGGCCAACGTCTTGATGCTTGTAGTAGTTTCAAGCAGTTTAAATCTTGGATGACACAGCAGTGAAGAAACTAAAATTGAGGATGCACCATTGACTGAGGAATCCGGCTGGCTTAAGGCTCCTGGCTCCTCAAACAAATCAACCAAATATTCCCTGGAAATTTTGAATTTCAACATGCATGGTAAAAGTCATTCTATCTTTTTCTCAGTCCACATGACAAATATTTACCTCAATAAAAAATACACATTAATTTGTCACTGATGTCACACGTAATTGTTGTCAATCACAGTTTTTCTTGAATGCCAGAAAATGTTATCAAAATCATTGCCCAAGATCCCTATCATTGCCAGCTTACTAGATTAACAGTTATAAAAGTTCGTCTGACAAAAACCAACAATTGTATCAATTTACCTGTCAGGACCCAATTGCACAATACATGATGAAGCATCTTCCCTCCGGCAATATTTGCAACCCTTTGAGATTCGGCATGGCAGGTTAACCAAGTCTGCTAACACCTGCAAAAGTTATTATTTGACAATTATTTTCATCCTATAAGCATTTCTAGCAACAGTCACTCGGAAATGACACATATAAAAGAAATGAAATTAACTGCAATGTACACAAACACACACACACACATAAAATGACCATAAAGTTGTTTCAGGATATACCTTAAACATTAACACACGATGGATGCAAAGGCCAAGAGATAGGCTTCCAATTGGAAATACAATAGAGCCTAGGCAGTCTTTCAGAACTTTGGTGCACTCCTTCCATTGTCTATAAACACCTTCTTCAGAAGAGGCCGCACCCCTAGTGGTGACAAAAAAAAAATTTATTCGTACGAGACTTGACAAGAAAAGATTTTCTTTGAAAATCTAAAACTGATCCAAAGTGGTGAATATACCCCATTCGATTACAGACAAGAAATGCTAGCTGATCAATTACATCTTTTGTGCTGACCCAACTACTAGAAATATTGAGAACCCAATTTTCAAGTTCTTTCAGACCAGGATCCCTCAATATATCAATCAGAACAACTGTAATTGACAAATCATCATGAGGATCAATGGCCTTCAACGAGTCAAGCGATGGCATCCGGCCAATCTCTCCTTGATCAGCACTTATGGTCCATGCATAAGGATCCATCCCATTGACGAGGTAAAATCCATCTGGAATTCTATCATAGTAAGACATAATGCCATTTACCTGAACCAAAGGAAATCAAAGTACCTTATAAATTTCTCATATTAAATCATAATGACATCTGACCAGTCGTTATAATATTTATCTTGAAAAAGTTAACTTTTTGTGAACTTCTCCAGTCATGAGGATGTAAAATACATCAACCAGCAATATAATCTAGAACTACTTTGTCCCAGATGAAATTCAGTGCTTAACTGGTGATTATTGAAGGAATAACTTCATGTAATATTTTTTTTATTACAGAGTTCCACTTGGTGATTTGTGCCATAAAAATTCTAGAATATGGTTTCATTGAGAACTCTACAAGATAAACACATTGTTTAACCAACAAGAGATAACCAGAGCAGAAACTATTTAATTCTGAATTTTGGAAAGGACATGCTTCCTCAGTCTTTTAATTTCTAAGCAATTAGAAACATGAAAAGTTAAACAAAACTGCCAATTGAAATTGCAGAAAAATTTAACTGCTTTCAACTTAATAGAAAACCCAATATTTAATCACCAACCAGAAAGCAGTTAACCCTTTATTAACCAAGCATTCAAGCGGGAAAAAAAAAGAAGTAAACTTACTGTAAAAGAAAAGGAAAAAGGAAAGAAAAAAAATGATACCCAGAATCGATAAGAAGCATGCTGAGGAGAAGAGGAGGAAATTTTCTTGTTATTAGTATCAGGATTGAAATCCAAGAAGTTAGAATCAACAGCAGAAGCAGCCTGCGAAGAAACCCGCAAAGCCAATGCCAACTG
Organism: Adansonia rubrostipa; assembly: GCA_038381775.1. Taxonomy (NCBI): domain Eukaryota; kingdom Viridiplantae; phylum Streptophyta; class Magnoliopsida; order Malvales; family Malvaceae; genus Adansonia; species Adansonia rubrostipa. The sequence continues at coordinate 4,713,570 of JBBYHM010000020.1, read as the reverse complement.
CAACTGGTAACTCTCCTCAGTTTGCTGAGCCCAGCTTCTATTGAAGGATGCCATCATTTCCTTACCCTCCTGCTGCTGCTGTTGCCCAAAACCATCCACTTGGACTTGTAATCTGTAACTGTTATCAGATTGATTCCCAAACATTGTTTTCAAAGTTTTCTTTTATTTTTTTTCATTCTCTAAAGTAAATACCCTCAAGAATAGAATTTGTTCGGCGTAAGATAATGACCAAACTTTTGATAGCAATTCTGTCTTTTATAGAATTATGGTTTAGCTTCTGGGAACAAAAAGTTGTTTGTGGAGGCCACATGGACAGGAAAAAGAGCGATTGGGACTGCCATTAATTAGCTGAAAAGGTCAATATTCACTGAATCTTGCTTGTCATCTACTGTAGTTCTTTACAGGTGGAAGGCTCTGAAGTAGAGGATAAGTTTGGTTCGTTGAATGTAGAATTGTTGCCAGTCCGTAAACCAATCAAGTTTGATTTTAGTTTAAAATTTTAATTAATTTATTTAAATTTAAATTTAATTTAATTTGATTTAATTAAAAATTTTAATAATTTGAAATCGATAAATTTAAAAATAACTTAAAATTGAAATGAGTTGATTCAAAACAACCAAAATGTAAAATGACTTGAATCATAAATGGACTGAATTAAAAATAATTTGAATCCGAATGAAAGCGAACAATTAATTCAAAATGTCATAAACTAAAAAATGACCAAACTTGATTAGAATGTTAAATCTAATTGACACAAAACGATTAATCCAGCTGTTAAACTCGATTGACCCGAACCTAAAATGATCTGAACCTAGAATGACTCAAACACGATTAATCTCGGGTGTTAAACTTGATTGACTTATACTCAAAATAACTCAAAATTAAAATGATTTGAACTTAAAATAATTTGAACCCAAAATGACCTAAAAGTAAGGTGACTTGAAACTGAAATAACCTAAATTTGATAATAGCTCAAAAATTTAGAAACCCTAAATGACTCGGTTAAAATTAAATTGATCGGAAACTAACTCGACCTGACCAATTAACCGGTTTGCTAGTCTTGTCGGGTAAGTTTTGGATCGAATCAATTTAGATTAAGTAAATTTAGATCTTAAAAATTCAATATTGGAATTGGATAATTTTGCGTTTGATTATATCAAATTCTTAGATAGTTTCTATTTAAGTCATTTTAAGTTTAAGTAATATGAGTTTATAGTAAGATTGTTCATATTTCGATCATCGGATTATTTGATGGAGTGAAAATTTATTAAAATTTTATTACAAGATAGATAGTTAATCATATTTAAAAATAAAAGGATTATCATGTCCTTGAAAATTTTGCTTAAATCTATTTATTTGTTTAAGTTTTACTAAGTGAACTAATTTTATAACTTAAAATGATTTTATTACTAAAATTAAATTATATTTAAGAACTTTACTTCAAAGTTTAATTATCAAAGGTAATGAATCCAAAAAAAAGTAATAATAAAAAATTAATTATGAAATAAAATTAGCTACTTAACTTTAATATTTTTAAATTTTAAAGATATTGTATGAAGTTAAATTAATAACTTCTTTATGATGAGTAAAGATTCAAGTCTTAATACACTGAGACAATAACATAAATGATATTTTTAAATAATATGTAAATCTTAACATTAGCATATTGAAGGTAGAAGAATCTATGATATGAAAAGGTTGTTGCAAAAATAAAAAAAAGAGTATGATAACAAATAAAAGATTGATTTTGGACTTAATATTCTTAAAAAACTAGAAAAGTAAAGAAGACTTAGTGCCAAGTGGGAGGATGAATGTAATGGTCAGCTCGGCATGAAGTTTATTAGGACATTTTGATCCTATATGGAAAAAAAAGTTACATTGTTGGTTTATAATAAAACCTATGTTCATGTAGAAACTGTTATTGGAGATTCGACATTGAAACCCTAAGATTCTTGTGAAATAACAGTAGTTGTAGGAATAATTATAGGAGATTAGTTGAAAATGAGAATGCTTGACTTTAAGAGGAAATTAATTTTGAATTTTTAGAAGAAAATCAAGTTTATTCTATTGTGTCACTAATTATAGGAAAGATATTATGTTTTAATTAGTATTTTGCTTTGTAAAGTTGATCATTTTGGCTTATAAAAGCCCTTTAATGTGCAAACTAAAAGGCAAGAAATATCAATTTCTTCTTTTCTTTTAACATGGTGTCAAAGCCTTAAGCTCTTTCTCTATCAGAAATCTTATCACATAGGCCTTCATTGCCAAGATTATGTCTATCTCTATTTGTACCCAGTTTTTTAGTTAAAAAATAAAGTAGTGCACATCTACTAATTAGCTTTTATTATTGAAATTCTTAGAATGATTTTCATTCTTAAATCCACCATTGATTACATTTAACAAATTTTCGACCTCCATAACCTTTTAACTATTGTTACTTTTTCATCTTTTTCCCTCAAATTCTTATTTCAAAAGATTTAAACATGTCTTCCAACAAGAATAACCTCCGACGTACATATGGCAAAAAAAAAAACCTAATCATACCAAGAAGCAATGTTGGAAGCTTTATTGAAAACCATAAAGTTTGCAATGGAAAAAAAAATCTAGAAGTTAAGAGATTGATGCTTTAAGTTCTAGTGGTGAAAAGTAGAATGACTTCAACAAAGAAGACGTTAGAGGGCTAAGATCACTCCACGATTCATTAAAAAAGTCTCTATATACTTGTTACTTGGAGAATTCAGGTAAGCCTTATTCCTTAAATGCTTTAAGTGCCTTTGGTTAATATTTTTCAAACTTTTGGGTTATTCACTATGGTGCAACCAATCACATGACCCATTCTTCACACAAATTTCTCACATACCATTTTTATCTAGGCAATAAAAAAATAGCCATTACTGATAGATGTTTGGCCACTATTGTAGGCTAGGAGACATTGTTCTAAGCCTATCTATGATCCTTAATGTGCTACATGTATGAAGTTATCCATAAATCTTATGTGTATTCATCAACTTATCAAAGATCTAAATTGCAATGCGATGTTTTCTCATAGTTCTTTTGTATTTCAAGACTAAGTCACAAAGCGAATGATTAGACATGCTAAGGGAAGACATGGTCTTTATTATCTTGAGTTACCTTGTTTCCAAGTGAATAATGGGGACAAATAAGCACTCTTGTTCTTGTCTAGCAACTCTCATTCAAATAAAGACAAATTTTGCCTTTAACATCTTAAGCTTGGGCACCCTTCCTTTATTATTCTTAGTGTCAAGTTTCTAATTTGCTTAAGAACATTAATTCAAATTATTTTCACTGTAAGATTTATGAATTTTCTAAAGACCAATGTGTGTCTTTTCCCTTAAATGATCTTTGATTCATAGTTATATTTAGGTCCATTTCAAGTTCCCAACATTTTAGAGGCTTGTTTTGTCTCATTCGTAGATGACTCCACTAGGGTTCACGGATTTATTTGTTAAAACAAAAATCAAATGTGAGCAAAATTTTTCTTATTTTTCATATAATGGTCAGAACACAATTCAATGTTGGAATTAAGAGGTTAAGGATAAATAATGCAAGAGACTCTTTGAATCAACTTTTATTTTTGTAATTCAAAATGAGGAATTATTCATGAATATTCATGTGTTGACATACCCTAACAAAATGGGGTTACTAAAAAGAAAAATGGTCATCTTTTAGCATTTGGTCATGCTTTTTGGTTCCAAAATAATGTTCTAAAAACATTTTGGGAAGCCTATTTTCATTACAGTTCATCTAAGAGATCGTCTCTTATTTTAAGTCGTTGATTTAAAAGTTCAATAGAGGTGTTTTTCAAGTATTATCCAATATGTCAACTGGTTAATTCCTGGAGTTTTGGGTGTGTCTCACTTATTCATGTTCACTCTCATCGTCAAAGCAAGTTAGATCTTAGAGTAGTAAAATGTCTCTTCATTGGATATTCACCTCCTCAAAATAGTTACAAGTGCTACAATCTTATCATTCATAAAACCTATGTTTCTCTTAATGTCACTTTTGCTGAACAAGAAAGCTTTTTTTTTTCCTAACTTTTATCTTTAAGGGAGACATCATTTATGGAGGATAATTAATTTTTTTTTAGAGAACTCACCTTTAATCTTGTTAAACCTTTTTTAGAACTCACCTTTAAACCTTCTGAACATTTTGAACCCTTTGTAGAACTGACCTCTATATATTATGAACCTATCTTTGAAATCAAATCTATTAAGTCACCTTCTAATCCTTCGAAGGACTAATAAATCCTATGCTAACAAAGCCAATGCAGGTCTACTCAAGAAAGATAAAACTCGTGATCAATCTTATGTAAGTTCCAAAAACCAAATCATCATTTGGGAATAAGGTAAAATTTTCTATTAAGATATCATTTACTCTTCTTAATTTGAATCTACCCATAGCCACAAGAAAATGCATTAGAAAGTGCTATGTGCACCTTTTATCCCATTTTATGTCATTAAAAAAATTATCAACCTCACACAAAAACTTTTTTAGCCATCTAAATACTGTAGCCATTGCATAAACCTTATTTAAAGCATTAGGTAAAAAGGAATGGAAGCATGTAATGAGAGCAGAAATGAAGGCCTAAAGAAAATAAAACATGGGAACTAGTAGAATTACCAATAGAAAAGAGATCTGTAGGATGTAAGTGGGTCTTCATAGTGAAGTATAGGTTGGATAGATCAATTGAGAAGTATGAAGCACAAGTAATAACTAAGGGATACACATAGACTTTTAGAGTGGATTACCAAGAAACATCTCCACTAGTAGAAAAGATTAATATAATAAGGGTATTGTTATCTCTAGTAGAAAATTACGATTGGCTTTTACAATAGTTCAATGTGAAGAGTGCTTTTTTACATAGTGATCTTGAAGAGGAAATCTATATGCTAGCTCTACCTACTTTGGCATAAATCTAGGTAAAACAAAGTGTGCAAACTTAAAAAAGCATTGTATGGGCTTAAGCAAATTTCGCAGGCATGGTTTGGAAGATTTACTAAGCAACTTTCAATACAAAGTACAAATAGAGTCAGGGTGATCATAAATTGTTTATTAAACATTTCGCTTCAGGGGGAATCACGACTTCAATAGTTTATATGGATGATATAATAGTAATTGGGAATGATCCAGATGAAAAAAAAGCACTTCAGATGTATTTAGCAAAAAAGTTTGAAATAAAAACCTTAGAAAATTAAAGTATTTCTTAGGAATAAAAGTAGCTCAGTCCAAGGATGAAATCTTTGTATCGCAGCAAGAGTATGTTCTTGATTTGTTAAAGGAAACGCGTAAAATTGGTTGTTGACCATCAAAAAGCGTATTGAGCCAAATCATGGATTAGGAGAATCTGTGGAAGGATAACTAGTTAACAAAGGCTAATCTATCTGTCACAAACATAACCTGACATTGCATATGGAGTGAGTGCTATGAGCCAACTTATGCACAACCCAAAGGATGTCCATCTCTATGCAGCATATCAAATCTTACAATATTTAAATGCAATCCAAAAAAAGGATTCTTTTTAGAATAGGCTAAATATAAAAGTAAAAGCATACACAGATGTTGATTATGTTAGCTGCATTATAGAGAGAAAATTTACGTCTACGTATTATACCTTCCTTGTTAAGAATTTGTTAACCTAAAGAAGTATGAAATAGTTTGTTGTAGCAAAATCTAGTGCAAAGGTAGAGTTTTGATCAATGGTACTAGGTATTTATGGATTATGATGGCTTAAGATTACCTTAGATGACTTAAAGATCAAACGGGAGACTCTAGTAAAGTTGTGTTGTGATAATAAGTGTGCAGTGAACATGGCACATAATCCAATTTAGCATGATAGAACTAAACATGTAGAGGTTGATAGACATTTCATTAAGGAGAAACTCAAAAGTTAAATGACTTGTTCTCCCAACAATTGTACAGAGAGGTAGCTACCATATACCTTAACTAAAAGATTGATGAGTCCATCATTTAAGAAGATTATAAGGAAGCTAAGGATGGAAAATATCTACTCCCTAGCTTAAAGGGGAACGTTGGAGATTTGGCACCAAAATCCTAAGATTCTTGTGAAATAACAGTAATTATAGGATATTAGTTGAAAATAAGTATGCTTGATTTCAAGAGAAAATTAGTGTTGAATTTTTAGGAAAAAATCAAGCATATTTTATTTTTTCCCTAATTATAGTAGAGATTTTTTTAAATTAGTTTCCTATTTTGTAAAGTTGACTTGATTCTTTTGACTTATAACATACTAAATGACAAGAAATACAATTTCTTATTTTCATTTAGCATTTTAATTTTTTCTTTTTTTCCAACAAGTAAGACATTACTGGAATTCCTTTTCAACGTGTTAGGGCTGTAATTATATATGATAGGTCAAATTCTTGGGTTATTTTCCTTTTAAGCTAAACAAAGAAATTTATTTAACTTTATATAAATACACCTTGAACCTATGTAAAGGAAGGTTTTTGGCCAAAGAACATAGAATAATAAATGTCCCCTCTTTTATTGAAAAAAATGTCATGTGTAGACACCTAATTTTGTCTCAGCCCTTTTGAACCAACAGTGCCCAACCCAAGACCTATGATAGGAGGGAGTTTGACCAAACTATATTTGTTTTTGAAACAAATTATCAAAATAAGTTTGTTTTGAAACATATTACAAAAATACTACTATTTTTGCCATATGAGATTTTGACTTTTTTGTCCATATTGGGTTAGTGTTGTAGACGCCCATTTTGTCTGGGCCACCATTCAAGGCATCAAGGCTCATTATTCGAGATGTCATCAAGGTCATTTGAGTAAGCACGGGTTAGTCATCCATCAATCCTAGCCAATGTGAGGCATTTGGGGAGCCAAAGGTGCGTAAAATCTACATTTACATTAGTAGGTGTCAATATTAAGGGCTATGTCTCGATAAATTCATTATGGTATAAATATAGTAAGTTGTTGTATTGATACAAAGTTATTTCAAAGCTCAAATCATGAATTTTGGTCAAGATGTATCGATATAAGCATGAAGTATCGATACTTAAAGGAAATTTTAGCTGTTGTATCGATACAAGAGGCTTTGGTATCGATACCATGTGGGTTTGAACCTAAAATCATGATTTTAGGGCAATATGTATTGATACTGGCTAAGAGGTATTGATACTGGAAAAAAATTTTATGGTTGGTAATGATACAATGCTCTTTTTATCAATACCAAGAGCCAAAAATGCATTAGGTATCGATATGGGGCTCTTGGTATCGATACACAGAAGGTTTTGGTATTGATACAAGTTCCTTATATGGATAATGCAAGGCAAAATTTATCTGCTTTGTTCCATTTTCATACATTTTCAACCTAACATCAAAACATGAATTTGATCACTACTTTGGCCTTGAAAATCATCCAATCTCAGGCAAACTTCCTAAAAATCATATAAACTTCATTTTTATGCTTAAAATTTGGGTTTTAGAATTTTTGAATGATCCATTAAACATGTCAGAAGGGTTTTTCATGCGAAAATGTGGATTAATGAAAGGCAAGCTTGACCATACTCATAGCACCAGCCCAAGCATGGTTTGTTACTGCTGCTAGCACTATGCTTAAGCCAAGAACATGTTGAAAGGTTTTTTCTTGATACCATGAATCACAATTTTGTCTACCCTAAATGACTTAAATGCCTACTCTTCCTAAGTTTTTGAGGGCTGACAATGAATCCTATATAAGATATGTTATGAGTTCAGTTGAAAAAAAAACCTTTTACACAATTCCATCAGCGCCTCTATACTCTAAAAATCCCTATTATCATAGCTACTCTATCAGCCTACCAAAAGCCTCTCTAAAACCCTTTATTGCTATCAGATTTCCTCTTAAAACCCCTATTCATTGTTATTACAACCATTAAGCTCATTTTTAGACACTTTTTTGCTAACTTATAGTAAAGGAAGCTAAGAAAGTGTGCTATAAGTTCAAGGACTTTTTGTTCACCATTATCAACAAGGCCTCTTAAGTTTTTGGGGTATATTTGTTATCCTTTCTCTTTTCTTTTATTTATATTTTCATTTTGATCACTTTAGTGAACTTAAACATGTTGACCATGACCTTATCTTAGGACCCTTATGCATTTTGTGGCCGTGGATGTGATAGACTTAGGATTCATGATGCTTCATTGATCCATTCACCATATTTTTTTCATTTTTATATGCTCTTTTATCTTGATGAAATGTTTTAATGTTGTTTTGGAATTCTAGAAGGTTATTCTTCTTTTCATATTATTTCCATAGCATATTTCTAGTTGTCTATGCATTTTCATGCTCACCTCTTAATATGTTGTCATTATTTTCATGCTTAAATGTCATTTTAAATGTTTAAACATACCCACCATGCTATTTGTCATGAATATCATCTTTGGTTCATCACATGTCTGTCAAAATGCTTGTGTATTGTTTGCTAGAAATTTATTTTCCCCCAAGATAAGACTTGTTAACCTCAATAAATGGGGATTAACATGAACTTAAGGTTTTTTATTTATTAATTTTCCAAGCTTAAGGAAAAATCAAGTTTCCATATCCAGATCCATGGTTAAATAAGGCTAAATGTTTTGTTTTTCAAAGAAAAATGTCCCTTTTAAAATTGTCCAAAGTTGTTTGTGTCTTGATCTTTTGCCTAGAGTCTTTATGTTTATAGCATGGTTAATAGGCTATCTCATTGTCCCAAATGACTATAGGATTGTGTAACTGAGATCATGAAGCTTATGTCACTCATCCCTTTTTGTTGGATATTCGGGTGTCCATGGCCTGAGTTTTATCTAAAAAAAACCCAAGAAAATTGAAATTCCCCTCTTTTTGCTTAGATAGCATTATAGGCACGAATTGAAAAATCATTTTTGAGCCCTAAACAATTTTCATGAATTTTTTTATATTTTTCCTTGAAAGGGCATCGAATTATCTTTCCAAGGGTATCTTGATTGCCCTCAGATCATTCCCAATGAGTGAGTTACTATTTTCCAAACTAATACTGTCTGGATCTCCTAAAATCAATAGCTTATATTCTATATAGGCTTTTTGGCCCATCAGATGATTTTTTTTGAATTTTTGAAATATTTTTTGTAGAAAGTTCATCAAATTCCCTTTTTAGAAAAGCATCGTTTGTGTTTGATAATTTTAAATAAGTCCAGATGATTTTTCAATGTTCTTTGCATCTTTTTCCCTAAATATGCTATTAGGGTTGCACGAAATCCAAGTTCGAACGTTATTTCCACCTGAAAAACAATTTTTTAGGATTTTTGGAATATTTTTATATTAGCCTTCATCGAGTCATCTTTCTGACAATAGCTCACCTGACCTTAGGAACATTCAAAACAACTTGGAATAAAATTAGAAAATGGACTAGTGTGAAGTTATCTCGCGTTTTCAACCATTGTCAAAATTAATTGATCCTTCTGAAATCCCATTTTGAGGCATTCGAATGCCTCTAAGTGGGTTCGATCAACACTATTAAGTGTAAAAGCATGTGTTAACCTCACCTTTGGCCTTGGATCAAGGCACAAGCATTTTTAAAATTTTATTAATTTCGATATTATCAATTCCCACATTTTTTACTTAAAAATTCATTTTTTGTCAAGAAATGTCAAAAATGTCACATTTGTCAATAAATAGTCAATTATCATTAATTAAAAATTTTTAATCTCACTTTTTCAAAAATAGTCAAGAAATCAAATTTTCTCTCCTAAATTTTCTTATAGCCTTTTCAAAATTCAAACCCAATTTTCACACTACAAGTAACCATCGAATCCAAACGCGTCCCAAATTGTCACCCTATTTATAATCAAAGACAATTACGAGATACATTCAACTATCCCTCTTTTTTCTTTTTTTGGTTATTTCATGTGATTTATTTTATGTAATATTATCTAGTATTTTTCATCTTACTAACACGTCTCTTTTCATGATGATTAGCTTGCATTCATTTTTTCAAAATCATTTTCCAAAAATTGTAAAGGCAAAATTTTATATCAATATCCCTCTAGTGCTTGTTGTAGGACATCCGGTTTTTAAAATTAAATTTGGAGATCATTTTTTATCAAAAATCTTTATGTTTTTCACCTTTACGAGACGCATATGGGGTTAAAACCTTTCTTTAAAACCCATATTTGTTATTGTAAAACACATTCATGCATTAAAAAGGGGATTATATCGAAATAATGACAAGTTAAAACCAAGGAAATTGAAATCAAGTTAAGACATGGCTAAAAAGGTATCGATTTTGGGCATCACAGGGAGGTTTATACTTTTTTGCACATAACCAACCCTCGAAACCAAATAACTAATCCTGATGCAGACCATGGAATCGATGTTTCAACTTGTGTAACTTGGAATATTGATTTCGATAGGTGCCAGATCATGCCTAGCCCAAATGATTGCTGGTGACTCTAAGCATTAGCCACTTCATAATGGCCATCTAAGACCAGTTGGACTAGTGATTTGTCCAACAATCCCCTTCTCTGATCAAGAGTTAAGAACCTGTATCTTCTCGTATCCTTAACGTCACAAAATGGAAAGAGTATTGGTCGGAAAGATATCTTCCATTGAAAGAAAAATATTTTTTAAGTTGCGCATGCTTATTTCTACGATGAAAGGCTGGCAAAGAGCGGTGCCAATAGTTTAGCGACTGCATAGGGTATGAATTTAGAGAGTTAGGCCCAGAACTAGCCATGTCTTACCCAGGTCTTAGTTTTCTTGATTTTTATCATTATTTAACTATAATCCCTTTTCGTTTTTGCCTACTAATCTTTTATTTGTCATGATTTTTTGTCATGTGATTGTCAAAGACTACCTCATTCTTCAATAATTATTGATTCAGAAATATGGTAATACATGGTAAACAAAAGGTTTGATTGCTTCACCTATTGCACACTTGCGTTTGCATTAAATTCCACCAAACTCCATGGTGAGGTTAGGGTCCCAATTGTTTGGAAAAAGTGAGCTATCTCTCATAAGCCTTTGCTCTAGATTTGCATAATGAAATACATCCACTGAATTGAATTCATTTTGCTAAACCTAAGATAGGCCGAAGATCAGGGTGTGAGGAGCAGTTTGTATATCGATCTATATGTTAACCTAAACCCATATAGTGAGCCCTATGAATGTTACTTTGTTGAGCCATATCAAAATGTTGCTAGAATAACTCGAAGAACAAGTGATGCTTAGGGAAACACTTTTAACCTTTACTCTCATAAATCATAGTTACATAAACGATAGTGAACAGACATTGTGTATTATGTTAGTATTAGGACACATTGTTATGCTGTCTGATTGATGGCTAACCTCATTAATAAATGAGTGATGGTAGATAAATATCATCACTTAAAAGGCATGTCACCTTAAAGAGTCGTATCTAACCTAAATAAGCTGTTATGCTATCTGAATGATGGCTTAATGCATATCATACTTTGAAAGGTGATGAACAAAATAGTTATTTTCATCCCTATAAGGCATCATACCATCTTGTTAAAGGCAAAATGTTAATCGAATAAATCATTAGCTATCCAATTGATAGCTTAAAACATGTCAAATACTAGACAATGGCGTATGCTATCGTTTAGGTCGTCAACTTATCCCTCAAGGTACCATATCATTTTTGATAAAGGTGATTTTAACTCGAATGTGTTGCTATGCTATCCGTGTACACTTAGCTTGTCATAATCATCATGCCTGCCCTTAGGCATCGCACCACCTTTCATCAAGGTAAATTTTTATGCTTTACTTTCATTTTTATTCTTTTGTTTCTTATTCTTGTCTGTATTGTCATCACATTGTCGAAAACTTATTTCCCTTTGATTTTTTTTATTATCTCATGCATTATGTCATCATAATCATTATCATGGGATAATTGGCTAAAAGTTCAGTGTTCAGCAATGGGTGTTTGTCATGGAGCAATAGCCTGTTCTTGTTATCCAATCCTTCCAGGAAGTCAAGGCATGCTCCAAAGGTCAGTAACGAAAAGGTAAAGATATCTTTAAGTATGGTCATGTCTTTAAAGTATAGGATAAGGTCAAGATAACATACCGTCATTCTAATTGGCATTATCTATAGTAATATGGGCTAGTTGGGACAATGATGAAAAAAAGTCATTCACAAAAACATAAAAGGATATAGCTTTATTATTTCAAGTTTGGTTGGATTTTGACCTATTACGAGTAGCGTTACAATTTTGGAATTCGGCATACGGTGTTTCACATTTAATTGGGAAGATTTGGTCCTCATTGTCAATAAGTATATAACTTTGCTTAATATTAAAGGGGCTAAAATCGATAGGATTTATTTCAAGGAACCAAAGCCTTCGCTGGTCAAAAAGAGATTAGTACAAATCCTAAGAGGTTCGAAGTCATAGGTCAGTGATCATATCAAGATAAAAGGGACTAGCATGTGCATTTACTATGTTACCCTAAAAAAGGTAATAGAGAATCTCACTGATTTGACGAAGATTCAAGACATTGCTTTGGCAATATATAGGCCGATGGTATTCTTAAAGACCTTAGGATATGTGGAGTCAATAGTACTAGACTTTTTCTCTAAACTTTTTTGCAATATCAACCCTTCATCCGTTGTCATTATTCAAACTATCCAAGCTCTTAGGTTTTGTAAAAAGAAAGAGGAGGGTCGATTTGTTAGATGTGCTTTGGTCTTCCATGTTTGGCTTTTTAACCATTTCGGGTCGAGGACAAGAGGGTGCTACATAACTTTTTGCCTGTCTTCAATCCTTTTATTAAGTTTTTTTAAAAAAGAATGGTCTCAAAACAATCTTAAGAATAATGGGTTGAGAAGCTTCGAAACCTAAAAGAGGAAGAGGTATGTGGAAAGCCTCATGAATTCTTTCGTAGTCATTCATGTATAGATATGGGGACTATAGTTGTGTACTTCTTATGGGGCATATGGAAATATCAACTACGCACCTCTCTTAGTTCTCCAACAATTCTAATGCTAATAGTTTGTCCCATTTGTACAAAACCTTGAGCAATGGGACTTCGTATATGGTGAGACTTGATACAAAGGGAAAGTTCAATTAGGTTTCTATGCTTGGAGACAAGTCCAATTTATGGAAAGGCACTAGAAAAGGAATCACTTGACTTTGGGATACAAGGAATGGAGGATTCAATGTATCAACAACACCTTACCATTATTTAATGATAGGTCAGTTCAAATCCTAGTAGATAAGCTTTCGTCTGAGGTTGAACTCCTGAGGTGAGAATTTAAACAAGAGAAGTTAGCCTTTACTGTGAAAATCACTTAGTTGAGAAAAGAGAAAAGTCAGTTAGAGATGGACATATACCTCTAGGATTGCAAAATGAACTAAGTGGTCAAAAAAAGAGATCTTTTCAACAAAGATCTTAAGGGTCTAAAAAAGTATTATGTGGCACTCTAAAGAGTAAGTAAGTATTGATGCATTGATAAGTCATTAGCAGAATGTAAAGTGGAGCTCGTTACTCTTAGCAAAAAATTGAATCAATTGAAAGAAGAAGCCTAAGCCACTAGGAAAAAGCTTATCAAGGCTCATGCTCTTACATTGACCTATCAAAGGAAGAATAAACGTCTTGAAGCTCAGGGAGGGGATTTAAGGGCAAACATGGTCGAGAAAGAAATCTTAACACTCAAGATTCAAAATTTGAAGCATTCCCTCCAAGCTCACTAAGATCAAATCAATGATTTGGTAAGAGTCTTCAAATAACAGGAATAAGAATGGCAGAGATGGTTGACCAAGTACGTTAGGATTATCGTGAGCATCATCATTACCTTACAGAACAGATTCCAGCAACCCAACTTGAGTAAACGACATGATTGAGATAACTCGATCTTTAAGGCAAGACATCATACTTGCTAGGGATCATGAGAAGGAATTATTATACTTTGTGGAGCACATAAATAGGCAATGTAATTATGTCAAACACTTTTGAATGTAATCATGTGCAATCAAACTTTCTTTGTTGCTCTATGAAAGATACTATTAGTGAAGCTATTCTGTAAGCCAATTATCTATTGCATATACATAACTAATTGAATTCTTTTGCTATTTACTCATTTATCCATGTCAATAATCATTCATCATCATGATTTTACACTTATCATCATCTTATCATAAATAATCATTAGTAAATGCATCTTAATAAAAGGCTAATACGAAAATGGTTATAAAATGCAAAAGATTCAAAAATCTAACAAAGAACATGAACCATGCATCTCGTATCACTACAATACCTGTTGCTTTAAATATATCATGAAAAATGACCATCAAGCACATATAAAGCATTTTGAGTTAATGTACAAGGAGTTGCAATATCAAATGCTCCATCAGCAAGATGAAATAAAAGCTCAAATTATGAAACTCATAGAGCAAATGATAGCTTCCACTAAAAAAAAATGGTAGGCCAGTACCATAAGTATAAGAAAGAAGCTGCTAACCTAGAAAATAACCTCATCAGTAGTATTAGAGTTACCCAAGAAAGAACACATTCGAAGCCCCAACCTAGTACAGCACCGGTGTCATTAGTATTGCTAATCATCTATTTGAATCCCATGGCGATAAATTAATTTATTCCCAGATTTTAAGGGGCAAGTATAGCAATCTCTCTGGCTGATCCTACAACCCTTGACCATGATGAATAAAAAAAGATAGATGGTTAGAAATTTAGAAAATCTGTCGACGAAGTGACTAAATATTAGCTTTTGTAAAAATACTTGAGAGCCATCAAAGAAAGTGACAAATTCAGAATTATCGATGTAGAATCGCTATCTTTGGTGTCCAATCTTTTTATTCCCATAAAGTTCAAGGTACTTGAGTTTGAGAAGTTTAATATAACTATTGATCCTATCGTGCATATTCAGATGTACCTTAAAAAAATGGCTAAGTATGAAAAAAACAAAAAAGATTTTTATACATTGTTTTCAACATAATTTGACCGAAGTAGTCACCGGATAGTACATCGAGCTCGATAACATCAAGATTCAGTTATAAGCTAACCTAGCTAGTGCCTCTTAAACCAATACCAACATGTATCGCATTAGGTTCCTTATTAATTTATCCTCTTGAATCTAAAAAAAAATCCCTTGAGAGCTTTAAGCTATATGCTTAAAGATAGAAAGAAGAGGTAGCTTCAGCCTCCTCTAATCGAAAAAGAGATGACCATGATGTTCATCATCACCTTATGTGCCTCATATTATGAGAAACTAGTAAAGAACACCACTAGGAAGTTAGTTAACCTGGTTTTATCTAGCCAGATGATTAATGCATCAATTAAAAGTGGTAGGATCATAGGGGTGAGTCATTTAGGTGAAGAAAAAAGCTTGCTTTTAACAAAAAGAAAGAAGAAAAAGCAAATACCATAAGCTACGCCATCCCATCTTAACTAAGCCAGTATCAGACGCCCAATCCTTACTACCCAAGTGCACCCTACTCTAACTCTATCATAATGCCTCCTCAGCCAGTTTACACTGCCACATGTAATCCATCCTTCATCATCCCACCAAATCCCCTATAAAATAGTTAACCGTAAGCCAATAAAAATGTCAATAATCTTGTTAACAATGCAACAAACAATCAGGCTGCAAACCAATGAAGATAATAGTTCAACCTATTCCCATGACCTATAAAGAGCTTTAACAGGCTCTACTTTAGTGGCAGCTAGTTGCCTCTGTGTATGTCCCAAAGAAAAATCTCTATACCATTAGTGGTATAACCCTAACGCCCATTATGACTTCCAATCTGAGGCAATAAGGCATGATATTGAAAATAATATTTCTTTCAAATGGAGGGTATAAAGCCTCATTGATTCAAAAGTTTTATAGTTCAAGATAAATTAAAGGCTAAATAGTGTTACATATCCTTTGCCAAACCATGTTGAGCTGACAGAGAACATGATCGATGTCGAAGACGGTTATAAGGTTAAGAGAAACATAGAAGAGGTTAAGATGTCAATGATGCTGGTTTAGCGAATCTTAATTTAGGGAGAACTGCTTAACGCTATTAAAAGGTCAAAAGGTGAACTCAATAATTTTTCTGATTGCCATAATGTTTGTGGTTATACTCTTCAGACATGCAAGGAATTTTATACTATGGTCCAAAAAATAATGAGTAAGGGCAAAATTGAATTCTATGACAAAAAGCAAGCATTTCTTATTGAATCAGTGAACATGATTAGGGAAAGAATGACACAACCACCGTATGAGAGAAGATGACCCCTTATCATCTATGGATAATTAAACTCTGAGCAAGTTTTTCAATGTCTATGTCCTAGCACCATTACTATACAAGAACAACAAAGCCATTTCTTAGACATATGAGGGTTAAGTTATGATGATCAAGAAGGCCACTCAATTAACCTCCGCCATTGACTTCTCAGGAGTTAGCCATTTAACCTACAATGGTTGATGCTATGTGCCTTCAGCTTAAGATAGTCAGAAAATGGACGCCTCCCCAATAATCAACATATCTCAGGATAAGACAAAAGATCTAGAGCTAGAAAAGTCAAAGTGATAGTGGATGAAAAAGAAGCCACAAGCTTCTAAAATTCATCAAGCACATTGATTACAACATCGTCGATTAGTTAAGCAAATAATTGACTAAGATTTTTGTGTTATCCTTACTTGTTAACTCAGAAATCATCAAAATGCATTACTAAAAGTGTTGAATGAGGCGTATGTGCCACTGAATATTTTAATAGATAACTTAGGGTGAACAACATCACCACTAACAACTATCTTTCATTCATGGATGATGAGATCCCTCCTAAGGTAGGGGTAACTAGAAAGCCTTACATATTACCACACTGCAAAATTCATATTCTACGAAAGGCTCTTATAGACAATGGTTCCACCCTTGATTTTATGCCCTTGGCCACCTTAAACAAGCTTTTTGTTGATGTATCCCACATCAAGCATAGCCACATAGTAGTGTGACTTATCGAGGAGTCATCGAAAACATCACTCTTTGGCTTCAAATTAACCCACACACCTATGAGATTGAATTTCAAGTAATGGAAATTATTTTATCCTATGATTGCTTGCTAGGAAGGCCTCGGATACATTCAGCCAGGGCAATACCATTGATCTTAATCAGAAGCTAAAATTCCTGATCGATGACAAGGTATTTAGTATCGGGGTCAAAAAAGAGAAGATCACCATCGCTTTTACTAATGACATATACAACAAACTAGATCAAAATAGGTTAGAGCCATTCATTCAGTCATTCAAGTTTGTTAATGCTACATTTATGGGAGATGGCCTACCAATAGTTGATTTTTAGCTCTAAAAAAGTACTTGCATAGGTTTAAAGTTAACTATTGGCAATGGTTGTCGACTCAAAAAAGGGCTTGGCAAAAGTCTATAAGGTATGGCTAGAGCTCTAAAAGTCATTAGCCAGGTCGATAAGAAGGGCCTAAGATTCAAGTCTGGTATACTTCATAAGAAACAATAGGTCTAAAGGCTAGAAATCAGAGTTTGGTTCATTTGCTAGGAAAAAAGTTTTTCTTAAAACTGATGGTGTTCCCACCAATCCATGAGACCTTTCGATTGAGAAAATGCATAGATCTGAATCAGTGAAGAAAGATGAAACTTAAAGATGTTTTGGTCATTTTGAACCACGCACTCTGCAACCTCTATGTCCATGCCGTTGATGATTAGTTGAAACTATCAAAACCAAGTAATGAAACCTATCCTTATCCACCATAATATGTTCTTAACAATAAGGATGTGTCGAAAACCCTTGCACTTTTGTAATTTATTTCTATGCAATGTCAAGAAAAAAAACTAACCTACTTTTATCCAATAGCATGTGCGAATCTTATGTAATGGGCATCTTTTATCAAATATTATCAATAAAAATGACTTTTGCATGAAGCATTGCATCTTCTGTGCCTATTTTACCTTTTGTCTTCATTTAAAATTCTTAATCTATACATACTCTTGTCTATATTATTTATTTCTTCATCCTTTTTAGGTGCTCTAATAAGAGTCACATTGATGTTTTCAATGATCTCTTAGAGATCAATTTTGAACAGTCAATCAATACTAATGAAGTTGATTTTGATGAAGATTTCAAGGAGAATTCAATGCCACCGGATTTGTTTTGATTAGTTGAATATGATCAAAACCATATTCTACCCCATGAGGAGCCATTTGAATCAAATTTGAGGACTGAAGAAGATTAAAAAGATGTCAAAATTGAAACTTTCGTAAAACCCTCTATTAGAACCAAATTGATAAACTTGCTCTGAAAGTACGAGGACATATTTGCCCAATCAAATCGAGACATGCCTGGTCTAAACACCGATATTATGGTCCACAGGCTTCTCCTCAAACCAAAATGCAAACTAATCCAGCAAAGGCAAAGGAGGATGAAACCAAACATGCTCCTTAAGATCAAAGAGGAAATTAAAAAAATAATTCAAGGTAGGATTCCTCGAAGTAGCCTAATATCCGAAATAGGTTGCCAATATTGTTTTAGTCCCCAAGAAAGATGGTAAAGTATAAATGTGTGTTGATTATCAAGATTTGTACCGAGCTTATCTAGAAGACAACTTTTTGTTACTCTATATCTATATTTTGGTCAACAACACTACTAAGAACACTTTATTCTTCCTCTTGGATAAATTCTCAGGGTATAATCAAATCAAAATGGTCACTCGAAGATATGGATAAGACTACTTTTTAACCATGTAGGGCATACTCTGCTATAAGGTCATACTTTTCAAACTAAAAAATGCCAGGGTAACATATCAAAGAGCCCTGGAGACACTATTCCATGACCTAATGCACAAAGAGATTAAGGTCTATATGGATAAAATTATCATTAAATCAACACCAGAAGAAGAACACGTTTTGACCTTCAAAAGCTCTTTGAATAAAAATTCTAACTAAAGTTGAATCCTACTAAATGTACCTTCAATGTCACATCTGAAAAGCTACTAGATCTCATTGTTAGTGACAAATGATAGCTTGAAAAGAGAACCCATGAAAACCTAGAGTAATCATCCACAATAATAAATCCATATTGTTTACCACCTAAGCTTAATGTTCTAGTAAGACCAAAAAGATCAATATAAACTAGTTGTGTACTTTAATAATTAAAATAATATTAATTGGTTTGAATGAAGCTGTCCTATATTTTCCTTGGACACATGCATTACCTATTTAGTTTTTTTCAAATTTCATTTTGGCAATCCAACAATAGGGTCTTCCCTAGAAGATTTAGAAATCATATTCATCCTAGCACATCCTAATCTTCTATGCCATAACCAAGCCATATCATCATGAGCAATAAGACAAATATTTTGAGAGGATAAATCAGCTAAATGCACAATATAAACTTTTCCTTGTCTATGTCTTATGAAAATAATTTTATTTAACTTGACATCAATAACTTTGCAATTCATTGACTCAAAGATGACTTTCATACCTTAATGCTAAGTAGGTTATGCTTGAGACCTTTGACCAAAAAATATTTTCAATATTAGATGAGGAATTGTTACCAATGGTTCTAATCCTTTCAATGTGTCTTTCTGAGTTATCACCAAAAGTAACATCTCCACTATCTTTAGGTCTTAATTCTAAGAATTGACTTTGCATTAGTACATATCTTAAGCATCCAGCACTAAAGTACTAAGAATTCTTCTTTGTTGAATTTACTTTAAAGCAACACTCTTCCTCCTACAAACATAAAGTCATATTTTATTTTTAGGTGCCTGAATTTTCTTGGTTGCTTGAGCTCTATAGTTCACAATTCTTGTTCTTTTTAGGATCCACCTCATTTTGGTAATCTTATCTTGAGATGTGCTAAGTCTCTTAAGAACCTACTCACTTCTAGTAAGCTTACCTCTATAAGCGGCAACCTTCAAGGAATGAGAATGAAATGCATGACCTAGTTTATGTCAATGAGTACATGCACTATGCATCACATGGTTTGTTTTGTTTCATAAAAAAAATTCTTAAAATAAGTTTTTTATAATGCCATTGCAGCCCGAACTAGTTTTATGAAAGAATGCTCTTTGTGTTTTTAGCTTGTCATTTAAATTTTGTTATGCCATATAAAATTTAAAGAATGAGTTTTGCAAGTTTGTATTTTTATCAGTCAAATCTTCAATCTTAACTTTTAAATCATCCATTTTCTTTTCAAGATTATTCTTAGTCACACTTAATGATTTAGTTTCTTCTTTAAATTTAGAAATCATCTTTCTATATTTCAAATTCATGGTCTTAAATTCTAATGGTAATTTATGAAAGGCATCTTGTAACTCATCAAATGTATAAGGATTAGCATTAAACGATACCCTCGGCTCATCAAAAGTAATGAGACATAGGTTAGCTACTTCACTATCATCATTATTAGATGTGTCATTATCACTCCATTTAGCCACCATAACTTTCTTATTTTGCTTCTTCCACATGGAACACTCAAATTTAATGTGGCCTGATTTCTTGTCCTAATAATAAATGATAGGATCTTTTTTCTTCCTGCTTGATTCTCTCTTTATATCTCTCTTTTTGGAGGTTTTCTTGCTTTGTTCATTCTCATGAACTTGTTGAACCACTTTGCAAACATGGCCATCTCTTCATCTTTTTCAACCTTTTCATCATCTTTTTTCACTTTGAGTAGTTGATTTGAAAACAATACTAGCTTTCCTTTGTGGCTCTTGATTTTGTTTGATCTCCATCTCATAGGTTAGAAGAAAAACTATGAGTTTATCAAATGAAAGTGTGTTAGGATCCTTAGATTCTTCAATTGCTGCATCCTTGCATCCCAAGACTTAGAAAGGCTATTTAAAATTTTTTTCACCATCTCTTTGTTTAGATATGTCTTCGTAATTACCTTTAGACAGTGATGATATCCGTAAATAGGTCAAGCATTTCCTTGATGGTTTTATCCAACTTAATTTTGAACAACTCATAGTCAAGTGTGAGCATGCTAATTTTGGATTCCTTGACTTGATTTGTACCTTCATGGGTAGTCACCATGTCCCACATTTGCTTGGAATTGTCATAAAATAGGACTATTGTACTCACTAAGGTCTAAAACACAAAATAATGTATGCATGGCCTTGGCATTTAATTATGCTTTTATTGTGTCTTGCTTATCCCACTCGTCTTCTTTCTTTGGCATTATAATTCTCCAATTCTTTTCTTAAGAATAAATGATCCATTGGTGATAATTGTCCATGCTTCATAATCATTAGATTCAATAAAAAACCTTATCTTTGTCTTTTAAAAAAAGTAGTTATCTCCATTGAATAGAGAATGTATCATGGTAAAATGGCCTTTAAGTGTCATAGCATTTGAATTTATCCCAAAAGCTATGAGATATATTTTATCTTGGCTATTTTACTCAAGTAAACTTTTTAAAACTTTAAGCACCAAGTTTGTACTATCCATTTGAGCTATTCGATGAATTTTTTCTCGAGGCTATTAGACTCAAAATAGAAATCAATGCTCTGATACTAATTATTTGCTTAAATAAAGGAATGAGCTAAGAGGGAGTGAATTGTTCTCTTAAGAATTTAATCTCAAAATCAAATTTAATCCAAAATTAAAATCAAATAAATATAAAAATAAGTTTAGAGTGAAAAACGCAAACACAAGATGTATAGAGGTTCAATCCTTGAACTTGGAGCCTATGTCTACTTTTCTTGGCACTTCCTTGTCAACGTGATTTCCATAATCTACTAGTGAAAATCTTACCTTTGAGACTAATGTATAACCTTACAAAAGTATCATTTAAGATAGAACTTTTAAACTCCTCTTAAGAATTGCACCCAAAAGGTTAAATTTTGTCACTCAATCTCTCACAAATCCCTTGTGAAATGAATAAGTGTTTTGCAAACAAATAAAAACCTCTAATAGATGGATGCTTGCTAGAGTTTTAATATAAGCAAAAAGAGATACAAATAGAATTTTGAAGAATAAAATTGATTACAAATGTGAAAAATGAAGAACTTAAAAGTATTTTGACTTTGATGCGAAATAATTAATTAATCTTGGTATCTCTTATGTCTTGAACTATTGGGAATCTTTATTTATAGCTTGAGAATGAATTATGGATGTCAGGCATCAGTTATGTTGGTGGACGTTAGGCATTAGTTAGCTTGAGAATGAATTATAAATGTTGTGAGCTTCATAAATGCAAGTTTACATTTAGATCCACTCCAATATATCGATACTTTAGTGAGGGTATCAATATATGGCTTTAAAAATGTGACTGTTACAAGTAAGTTATTGATACGTGTAATGTGTGTATTGATAATACCATGTTGCATTGATAAAATTTCACTTGTATCAATACATTTGAGGGTTTTAAAAAACTTTAGCTATTGCCAAGCATTATATCGATAAGAAAACACATCACATTAAAAATAATTTTCAAGGTGTTTTTTCTTCGCTTTCATGCTTATAAAACTTTTTTTTTAAAATATTTTAAGTTAAGATATGCAGTAAGAACATATTTTAAATAACAAAGAGTTTGAGACAATTTAGTTTTTTGTTTAAATATCTTCAAAGTAATTTAAGCAAAAGATATTAAAATTGAAAACATTTAATTACAAGCTAATTAAGCTTAAGTTATGGTTGTATCAAACCGAGATCAATTCAAAGATAGTAAAGCTAACATATTGCACATTGTATCAATACATTGGCCCATAATGTATCGATACATCACTTGTATGTATCGATACATTATAAAAACTGGGCACAAAGAGTTGTTTCACCTATGTTTTGCTAATATTTTGCATTCTTGATCATCTTAAATGACTTTGGATTTTTTTGTCATGTAAAATAATTGTAATGACCTTTTGCAGACTTGATTCTTACTGTAAAATTTTTAATTAATCTTGTTACACATGAATTTTCTTAATTAAACCCAAAATACATTGAATTTTTAATTTGATGATAGTATATTTAATAAATTTTTGCATGTAAAAAGGCCTTTTCTATTAATAGTAATTTCCATTTAAACTTCCCTTAGATTTGTATGAAACTTCTTTGTTAAGCTTTTTATTAATGGAATTTTATTTCCAACTTTGGTTAAAACCAATTAAATTCATTTCCAATCAAAGAAAACTATTTAACCATATTAGGAATTAAACATGACTATTAATTGAATTTTTTCAACTATTATAAATTAATTTTAATTTTTTTATCATAAAACAACTTAGGAACGATTTCATATGCATGGGATTAATTACTGGTATTATGGAGAAGCTTGACATTTTTGGTTATGCATGGGAAAGGGTGAGCATTGGGAGCCATTATAATGTCATTTAAGGGTGATCTTATCAGTTAGCATTAATTAATCACATGTGAGAGAGAAATTTGATTTGAAAAGAAATGAAATAAAAAGAAAAGGAAATTAGTTTCGAAGTTTTGGCTTAGTCGATTAGCTTTAGGGGAATATCATTTTGCCAATCTTTATCTTCCATTTTTTGAAAGCCTAAGAAAAATGTTGAAAGAAAGTTAAAATGAAAAGAGAGAAAAGGAAGAGAAAGAGAATGGGAAAAAATTAAAAAAAAAAAAAGAAAAAGAGTTCTTAGTTTATTTCAAAGGTAGATTTCTACCCATTTTTTCTCTTCGTTTTTTATTCCTTCATCTTATTGAAATTTAATTTACAAGCATTTGATTTTTCTTTTGAAGGCTAATCGATCTTAAGTTACTTAATTAGGTGATAGCTTGAGATTAGATAGCTTTCTAACAACTTTAATATCCAAGCATAAGCAAAAATCATTTCTTTAATATTCTTGTTTATTTATGTATTTTTTTTTATATTAAAACTTGGTGATCCTAAGCTTGAAGCTTAAGATCATAACTTAAAGGTTTTTGACCTTTTAAATATTTTAAGCATAAGGAAAAAAATCTTTTTTAATATTCTTGTTCATTTATTTATTTTTGGTTGATATTAGGCTTGATGACCCTAATTTCTACTTAAGTGATAGCTTGAGCTTAAAGATTTTTTAATTTTTTTAATGGTCAAGCACGAGCAAAAATATATATGTTAAATTTACTTTCTTGAAATTTTACATTTATGAAATTTACTTTATTTGCATTTTTTAACTCTATTTCATATTTATTATTTTATTATGTTTATTTAAGTTATATTTACACACACACACACACATTTATAGACATATATATATGATTAACCTCTATTTTAATATTGCTAAGTTATTATCCAATGTTCATGTCATAAGTTCACATTAGATATTATTTTCGTCAAAGTTGTTAAATGGAGTTGGATTTTTTTTAGTTTGGTTTTGTCCATAATACCTTCCGATAATTTTTGCATTTGAAAAAATCAAAACTTCCTAAGGGCTTTTGGGTAATTTTTTCGAAATTCATAAACACATTTAGGGACTATTTCATGCCTTGCCCAAGCCTCAAGGGCCTAGTAGCAAATTTTCCATAATGTTTCCAAAGTCATGTAAGGCCATGTCATACTTTGACAAAATATTAAGGATAAACTACATTTTTTTCCTTAATTTTTACATGTATCCTAAGATCATTTTCAGGAATAAATCATGTAAGGGCAATAGGGTATTTTTCAAATTTAATAAGTCAATCTAAATATAAGTCATTTGACACAACCTAGGGTTATTTTAATACTTTAATCATGTTAGGATCATTTTAAGCATTAATTTACCCACCTATGGTATTTTAGCCATTTCAATGAAAAACTAAGTCTTTTAGAGTTATGTAGCACTTACATGTCATATATGTCCTTGACGAGGTTATTTTAGTCATTCCTATGAAAAACCTACAGGAAAGTTTCACCTCATGCTTATCGAAATAGGCATAAAATATTTAATCAAATTAAACATATGTGGCAAAAAGTAAATAGAGAAATACCTAGATTTTCTCATTATCTTAGGCTAAGATGTACAAGTGATCAATTTTGGCAGTTTAACACACAGATCTAATAAAAATTTTACCCACTCAAAAACTTATAACTTTGAGTGTGTTGATCAATGCACAATCATCGCTATGGCTTAGTTACTTCGATTTCTTGTTTACAGCTACAAACAGTATAAGCTTCTTGCCTTTAACTATGATCCACACAGATATCTATTGAAGCCTTTATGAGGTCCTATGGTTCTCCGATGCTAGCCAGAAGGCTTGAGAAACCTTAATCAAAAGGCAAGATGTAGTCTCTTTCTTTCACACACAACCAAAAATAGTTCTAGCAAGTCACAAGATGTGAGATAGCATTGTATGGAGGTTGTAGGATATGGCAATTATGGTTTCTTTCCTCTTATTAACATTGTCTACACTCAAAAGGGCTAGATATGAGTTTTCTCACTTTATTGGCATCAAGAACGATTCTAAACCATCAAAGGAGCAAATGGTGCATTGCATGCATAAGAAGAGCAACATTACTCTAGTCGTGGTTAGAGATATAAGGATATGGCACCTCGAGTTTTTTGATAGCCAAAAATTGTAACAATCTCCCAAAAACTCTTATAGATGTATACTTGTACATCTAAAATTAGCTTAGGCTTAACTAGTAGTTAACCAACCCAAAACTACCAAACCTAGTGGGTGGCGTCACCTTTAGTGTTTTCATGAGGATCAAGGTGAAACTTTTTTACCTAGTCCATTTAAGATTGGGCCTAAGCATCCTAATCAAACACCAATAGTGCCTACTAATGTTGTGCCTAACTCATATCAAGTTTAAATAGGATTTATTCAAAACAAGGCTTATTTAATTTAATAATTACAGATTTTTGGGCCAACCTTATTTACATGCAAGAACATTTAATTCTTAATTAAATTTCTCACCTAAGTAAAACAAATTTACTTTCTGTAAATATTATTAAATAATTATCAAATAATTATTTATTTTGCCATAAATAATTATCAAGCCTAAACCAAGTTATCCTTATTTACACGCCTACTTTTAGACATAATTTTGATAAGACATTCTTATCTTTATTGTCATATTAAGACATCTCTAATTGGATTTCACATATTTAATTTATGTCTTTAATAATACATAATTGAACTAATTTTTTTTAATTAAGTCATACTTAATTAAATCTAGGATTTAATCCAATAGATAATCTTATTGTATATGACCCATTAGGCTCATAACATTCCGATAATAAATATAATTAATCTAATTAATTACATTCATAAATCAAGTGTAGGATCTAGCAAACCATCATGACCACCCAAATGTTGAAAAGTCAATATAACCATAGAGAAACCTTTCAATAACCAACTTTGTAGTATAACTTGGTCCTTTCACCAAATATCTCAGAAAAACCATGAGTATGGTGTCTACTTATGTATCAATCTATTTTAGTTTTAATAGCTTATAGTTAACCTCATGAATTTAGAGAAACAATTTCTCTTAAATTTATCATGCATTGGTCGATGACTTTATTGAGCTATCCAAAGCCAAGAACAAATAAGACATGCTTTCCATGTCACTTAGAGTAGTGAATCCTCTCTAGATCATTTATCCAACTTCGTATGGTTCATGCCATAGCCAAAACCACGATGTCGTATGCATCCATCTATTATGGACTCGATCGTGATGGATCAAAGCATGACACTCCTTATATAAGATGATGTGGTATTATAAGTCAAAGGACTAGTTATGAGAACATTTCCAAAGACATTTAAGTGATAATGCCAAATAGAGTTCTCACATGGGCCATGTTCAGTGAACTTGTTTCCATAAAAGAAGCATCCAAATGCCAGCCTAAGTATCCTACATACTTCAACCTATGAGAATGGTTGTTTATTTCACAAGTAAGAAGGCATAACAATACTAGTCTTTGAGCATTACCAATACCCTTTCTTAAAAATACAATGATTAGGAATAGTTTTAGGAACATGATTTTGATGCATAACAATCTTATAGTAGTAACTCATTATGATTCCTTTGTAAGGCCAATTACGTTCCATGGGTTTTATCTAATTAGTAGTTTATGATTGTTAGTCTTACTACTAACATGAAAGAACCTTGTATCACTAAACTAAGTGATTAGTTTACATTGTTAACTAATATATGTCTCATCCAAGTTGCTTCAGGGCATATACTAACAAAGTTAAGTCATTAGGATTTCTTTTGTACCTTACATCAAAATCAAGTTCATTAGGTTTAGTTTCATACCTTTTGTCAAGATTGAGCTTTTTTAAGTTTATTTCCTTACTTTCCATTGAAACTTAATATGCTGGGTTTAGTTTCGAACATTCTATCGAGATCAAACCTTTTTAAGTTTAATTTCATGTTTTTGTCGAAAACCAAGTTATTAGAAATAGTTTTGTAGTTTTCGTCGAAACCTAATCCTAGATATCATTTTCTAGGATTAAATGGAGTCTTATTTTTTCTTATATGTGTTTTCTAAATGAGGCAATTTCCCTAAGTTAAAATAGCCCATAAATTTCTCTCAGTATATAATAAGGATTTTATCGATTATTTTAATAATAGGATATCCATGGTAGAAAAAGTAAAATCAATATTTTCTCAAATTTCATTATATAAAACTTTCGTATTCTATCAAGTTCTTTGATGGAGATCAACTTGCACAAACACCTATTTCCAACCATTCTTCTGATCCTTTGCAAGAAATTAGAGGTCCAATGACAGAGGCAAAGGCTAAACGCATGGAGCAAGCTTTGGAAGGACTAATCATGGAAATGCAAGCAAAGGAGGCTGTTCAAGATGAATTAGATGCATTGCCAAGATCGATCACTTTTGTACATTGTGTTGAAGCTAAAAAAAAGATGAAGAATAACATTTGGAGCCTAATTCACATGTCCAAGATGAATGGAGCCTAATTTGCATGTATTCATGGGCCAATGGTTTAGGATTTCAGATTTTCTAATAAGAATTTGACTTTTCATTTTTCTAATTTATAATTCTTAATCAGATTATAATAAGGAGTAGACTTTATCTTTATTGATTAGGATTGTGTTTAGGATTTTAAGTTGTTTAGATAAGTCCTAATCGATTAGGATTAAGAATAGACTTTTCCTTATTGATTAGGATTTCCTTGTTTAGTTAGGACTCTACAGATTTTAGGCCTACATAAGGCAGTCTTATTCATGTAATTCATTAGATTTGAATAGAAAAAATATCTTAAGAGTTTCTTCACTTTGTGAGAACTTTTTCTTTGTTCTTTAAACAAACTCAAATTGATCTTATCAAGGTAACTTGTGGTGATCAAGATTGTTATAACTTTGGTTCTAATCAGCAAGTTTGATTAGGGTCAAGTTCTCTTTGCTTGACTTTGAAAATGATCCTAGGGTTCCAATTCCATCTAATCGGGTTTTAGGTTGTGTTTTCATCCTGAGGTTCGCATTAGCACTAAATATAATAGAAACATAATGAAATTATGAGATTAGAAGATAGATTACACTTGATTTTCAAGAACCAAAGCTCTAATACAAAATAATGTGAATCTTAGGATGAAAACACAATCTAAAACTCGATTGGATGGAATTGGAACCCTAGGATCATCTTCAAAGTCAAGCAAAGAGAACTTGACCCTAATCAAACCTATTAATTAGAACCAAAGTTATAACAATCTTGATCGCCACAAGTTACCTTGATAAGATCAATTTGAGTTTTTGTTTAAAGAACAGAGAAGAAGTTCTCACAAAGTGGAGAAACTCTCAAGATATTTTTTTTCTATTCAAATCTGATGAATTACATGAATAAGACTGCCTTATGTAGGCCTAAAATCTGTAGAGTCATAACTGAATAAGGAAATCCTAATTAATAAAGAAAAAGTCTATTCCTAATCCTAATCTGATTAGGACTTATCTAAACAACTTAAAATCCTAAACACAATCCTAATCAATAAAGATAAAGTCTACTCCTTATCATAATCTGATTAGGAATTATCTGAATAAATTAAAAAATGAAAAGTCAAATTATTATCAGAAAATCTGAAATCCTAAACTATAGGCCCATGAATATATGCAAATTGGGCTCTATTCATCTTGGACATGTGAATTGGGCTCCAAGCGTTATTCTTCATCTGTTTTTTAGCCTCAACGCAATGTAGAAAAATGATCAATCTTGGCAATGCATTTGATTCATCTTGAACAACCTCTTTTGCTTGCATTTCCATGATTAGTCCTTGCAAAACTTGTTCCATGTATTTAGTCTTTGCCCTAGTCATTGGATCTCCAATTCCTTGCAAAGGATCATAAGAATGGTTGGAAGTAAGTGTTTGTGCAAGTTGATCTCCATCATTCTCTAACAGGGTATGAAAGACATTTTGATTTTCAAATCACTAAAAAACTTGATTTACTCTTAAACGAAATAGTTATGCTAATATATAAATTTTTGAAGTACAAGAATTATAATTAAATACTGAAAATCAAAACTAATTTAAATCATGATTTAGGTTAACATGTAATTAGTAGGTATCTGTTTACCAATTTTGCGAAAGGGACAAGTCTCACTTTGCGTGTTACCAACTCCCAAACCCTTTTCATGTGATCTATGATTTAATACATAGATACCGGAGTTTGTTTTCAAGGGTTTCATAACCCTCTAAAGACAAACTCTGGTTAGTGACTAATCTCACCTAGCTAAAATAGATTGGTGGCGACTTTAAATCAATTGGTCATTTCGTAATTGCCCTCTAAGCTTAAGCCGGGTGTGGATTCACTCGATAACATAGTCGCAACACAAAAAAAAAAAATTACTCATCTAAGTTTGGCACATCAGGTTTACTCTCGGCACATTGCAACATCAGGCAAACGTGTAAAAGAAAAAAGAAAGAGAGAACTACTTGAAGGGAAGAACAGAGGTAGATTTCCTTGTGTTGCAGATTTTTAAACCACGATTTTTCCTCTCAATTGTTAGCCTTACTAGTAATTGATCAATGCCATATAATTTTCTCGAAGCACGTTTCAATTTTACTTCTTACATCTTCAATGGGGTTTGTTTTTATGCGAGGCTTTAAGGTTTTGGTAGGCTTTAACTGAGAGAATGGTGGGGAAACAACTGGAAAAACAGCAAATTCTATTATTAATTCAAAATTAGTTAATTCTTTAAATTGTACATGTGGTAAAAAAAATCCATTTAATTTCCATGTCATCAACAACAACCAATGGAAAATTGCCACAAAGCCAACTAAAAACGCCAACATCTATTATGATATTCAATAGCCACGTTAGCAAATGTAACAACAATAATTAATGGGGTAATCAAATTATACTTGAATCATTCAAAAATTAATATAAAAAGATATGACCATGCCAAATTAAGGTATAGAAACTAAATCTATTAGTTCACTATAATGCAAAGGCTGATTGTG
The DNA here is from genome assembly GCA_038381775.1 of Adansonia rubrostipa. Classification (NCBI taxonomy): domain Eukaryota; kingdom Viridiplantae; phylum Streptophyta; class Magnoliopsida; order Malvales; family Malvaceae; genus Adansonia; species Adansonia rubrostipa. The sequence goes on along the minus strand of JBBYHM010000020.1, from coordinate 4,683,254 downwards.
CTTTTTGACTTATATTTTCTATCAACTTAGTACTTAAAGAATAGAAACTTTCAACTGAGTATTCAAATTTTTATTCTATCAAATACTTCAACCTTAAAAATTAACACTTTTAGTTCAATGACTTACATGAGAAGAACATATAATGAAATCATATCACACGACTAAAGTATCATATCAATGTCACTTAGGAATTAAGCTTTCAATTGATGCCATGTAAGCATAAAAAATAAGAAATAAGAAAAATTAAATAAAAAGGAAAAAGGAAATTTTAAAAAGAGTTAAAATTAAAAAATGGAAATTTTATAAAAATTCAAAAAAATGATAATTTTAAAAATTCAAATTGAAATAAAAAATTACACTTTTTTAATTTTTTAAATTAAGATTTAATTTTTTTAATTAAAAATAAAATAAAAATTTTCAAAAAAAGGAGGGCTGAAAGAATCACGGAGAGAGAAATAAGGGGGAAAGAGACCCCACAAACTTCAATTAGTTGGCTTAAGGTTGATCTACCCTAAATCAAAGAGATTAGTCCAAGTCCGTCAATTGGTGCTGCTGGTGCCTCCTTTCCCCTCCCCTCTTTCCTTTTTCACTTTCTCTCCCCTTTTTCCTTTTCTTTCCTTTTCTATCTTTTTTCAAGAAAAAAAAATCTTTTAAAAAAATTTAAATTTATTAAATTCAATTTTAATTTTTAAAAAATTCCAAAATTTTTATATTTTTTATTTTGAATTACACAAAAAAAAAAAAAACACTTCTTTTGAAAATATTTTAGTTTTACTTTTATAACGCTTTATATATATATTGAATGTCATGACCAGTGATGAGAATTTTGTCATAATTGATTTTAGTTCAAAGGACAAAGTTTTGATGAAATGAATGTTCAATATCCAATTGCTATATCAACATTTTACCCATTTAAATATTAAAAATTTTGTAACAATATAAAAAAAGGAAAAAAAAGAAAAAAAAAAAAAAGCGGCTACCAGTACGTTGAGGTGGTGAAGAGATTTTAAATCTTTTTGTACGATAAAAAAGATTTTAGACACTTGATCATTTGGTTTTTTTAATGAAAATAAAATTTTATTTAAAATAAGTCATCTTTTGATAGAAAAATTGAGATAATCAAATAAAATAAAATGAAATAAAATTATTATTACATTATTTTCATAGTTCAATTTTCCATTTCTAGGGTTTTTTTTATTTTTTTTCTTAAGAAAAACTTATAATTTACACTAATTTTTTAAATAGTACCAAAAATAAACTCCTGGTTAATTAATTTTTATTTATTATTAAAATACAACTCGCCCCTCTATAGATGGAAAAAAAATGCCAAGGATGTTGAAAAAAGAACACGGAAATCTTTAATCTTTGTAAACCAAAGAGCAATGAACTGACAATCTTGAACATGATACGGTTGAAAAATATATAAAAAAGACGATATGACACTAAAAAAATTAACATGACAAGAATATACAAATATGTTAATCTATATAATACGAATTATTAATATATTAAAATTTATATAAATATATAAAGCGAAAAAATAATACGAACACGACATCAAACAACGAATTGCCAGGTGCTGCAAATCATACTAACAACTCACTCAAGAAAAATAAAAACTTCAATCAGTTTTCAACCTTTAAAAGTACAATCAGACAACCCAAGAATTATGGTAACTTTTCGTGAAATAGATTCAAAAATTTTAACAGCCAAACTGATTAGGTGAAAATACCAACCATCATTTATCATATTTTAATATTTGGTCCTAACAACTTTCATATGTTTTCTCAAAAAATTTGTAAGACTTTTGAGTTTCTCACTTGTCAATCCTGCTTCAAGGCCTTTGATAAGTAGGTTCTCGCGAGTACTATAGCTAAATAAGCCAAGATTGTGACGGTGATACCTCCGAGTAGAACCAGTTGATCGTATGCGGCTTCCTGGACAGTGTAGACACGGAGACCGATCGTATTCCAATTGCTCTCGGTCCAAACAGGGTCCAGCATTTCCATGGGATCGGAGGAATTTGGCGGCAACACTTTCCAAGATCCGGATTCAAACTTCAAGCGAGTTGAATACGCAGGGACATACCTAGAATTAGGAATAACATACTTTTACATTTCTAGAAATATAATGATCACATTGTCCAACCGTAATTTAAGAAAAATAAAGAGTCAGAGCAACATAAGATGTAATCATCTAAGACATCGAAATTATAATACATTGATGACCTCTTTGACAAAGCGATGATAAATTCACTTGCCTGAACTGCTGAATCTCACTATAAAGGGGTACCAGTATATGATCAACCGAGGATAATGAAGGAAACAATGTTCGGTGGAATCAAAGTGGTAATGACGACATTGAGTTGAAATTATCCAACAGAAGTCAGATTTAGGACAAGCTTCAGCAGAATGGAATTTACTAACTTTAGGACCTTTCATGGGCTGGAAATCCAGATCACGAAAGATAGGATGAGGTAAGATGCAAGCAATAAGAAGTAATAAGCACTGACTATGTTGCTCTGACTATTTATTTTGAAAAATCCGTGTTCAACGCATATTTCGACATGAGTATTGGGAGATGAACCTCTAAAGACCCTCTGACTACATGGAAAAACCTTAAAAAAGGAAAAAAAAAATTGAACATACCCACGTCAGACAAATACTCATATAATCTGATACTCACGCCCAAGTCTAAGCAACAAAGTGCTCTGCTCCTTCTAATGCTGGCCTAATACTTTCTATTCAGGGTCTACTAAAAGAACATGCTTTTAGAATCTTTAACGTGCAAAGTTACCTGGTTGTGGAGATAACACAAACGCCCTTCCCATCTGTTTCTGCTCTAATACACACTCCACCTTTTTCACCACAATCCTGCGAGCAAACAGAAGTATTGCCCTTTGGGGTTGACGTTCTATCTGCCAGAAAGTTCCACACGAACCTGGAAATGTCGTCCACCTGATTGGGGTAAGGTGTCGAGGAAGGTTCTCCAAGAACAACACCAACATAATGGCTTGGGCATGTATTGGTGCTTGAAATATAGCTCTTAACCAACTCACATGACAGACCGGGATTACAGTCCAACATGCAACTAATTAGTTCTTCTACTAGAGAGGCATTCACGTTGATTGCACTAAGAGCTGAACTGTTTAAATCCTTGTTATCACTTGCAAGAACATAGAGGGACCGGGCAACAAGAGAAGCAGCTGCTACTATTGCTGAAGAGTTTATATTTGCTGCAGTATAGATGATGCCCGGAGAAGTTACGAGTTTGGGTAACATTAAGGACAAATGAAGAAAGAGTAGAGAAAAATAAACAAGACTGCGAATTTAACTCACCTAAATCATCAAGATGACTATGGTAGAACTTGTTGGCAAAAATGGTATCAAAATCCTCTAACACAATCCCAGAAGTTGAAGAGTTCTATTATGTGATCAAAACGCAGATGATAAGATATAGTTCTACTTTGTTTTTGTACCCCTCAATAAAAAACTGACAAAGAAAAGCTTGAAAGTGCAGAGTGGAAGACTTCTAATTAACAATAATTCATATGAAAAGCACAAGGGAAGTTAGGCAACAAAGAATGGCAAGAAAAGTTTGTGCTTCTACACATTCAAGACGTAACTCAAGTGGAACCAGAAATACTTATCTGGGGTTAATGGGCTAATAATAAAGCTATGGTTTGTTAATTCTAAAATTTATATATAAAAATTAAAAAGGTCTGTATTTTTTAGGGGGTACAAGTGAGAAAGTCCAAGAGGGAAAGATGCACAACCTTAGACCTTACCTTGCCTAAATAGCAACAATGACTAGGCGAAGCACATGCTAGAAAACTTTATAGTTGGCAGAAATGTTTTCCACCAAAAATAAATCAAAATGTTTATGCTAAATTAACGTTATATTATCCCAAGAGAACTCCCAACTGTTAAAATTTAAAACCCCAACTTAGAGGTCTAGGGTTCAAATCCCTGAAATGTTGCGTGATGGAAGGGGTTTATAGGATGAGAGAGAGTTGCCCCTTATTCTGTAGCCCAAGACACAAACATATGTGCCAAAAATAAAAACTTTTAGCTATCTTTATCAAATTATAGTGTTTACTCTGAATTACTTGTTTAAGGATGAAGCTAACGTTGTCCAAAAAAATATTGAAATATAATTTTAATTCATAAATCTATAACATAGGAATATATAATATTTCATGCATGGTAAAAGGCTAACCCCTTAAAACACCTATCTATATATAAAACAAGTAGTAGCTAATCAAATACAATAACCGTGGTAGATTATATGAATACATTTTAATTAGGTAAATATAAAAGTAAGCCCATTAAGTGAATCTCATCCTTATTCCTAGGAATAAATGAATAATTAGAAAGTGAAAAGTAACATGAATTTCCTTTTGCAGGGAAATCAACTATCATGGAAGCTGGGAAAAGAAACTAAGCATAGCGGGAAGTTTTGAGTGGATAGTACGTGCAAAAAATGTAACCTCATGTATCATTTCCTCCATGATGTTTTAGCTCAAGAGAATCTCTAGGCAAAAGATTAATCTAGATTAGAGAGAATTTCAGGATTTCTTGTTCAAGAAACTCTCAATCACTATCCCAGGTTGGCATTTTTTTTTGGGGGGCAAAATGCAGTCAAATAAATCAACAAGATTGGCAATTGTTTGTGACTTGATTTTCTTTCTACTCAAAAGCATGAAGTGATAAGATGCTATACCACTACTGTTATTATGATCATTGAAACTCTACCATATCATAAAGTCATCCTAGTCCTATTATCATTGTTTCTAAAAGGCAAGGTATTTTCAAAA
>JBBYHM010000020.1:4615264-4652532 GCA_038381775.1 Adansonia rubrostipa | reverse complement strand
AAAAAAAAATTAAAAATGAACCATTATACATTTACAAAATAACCATTTTTAAATTTTAAGTTTTTTTTTTTTTTTATTTTCATTTTAACTTAGAGTATAATGTTAAAATGATACATTTTCAATTTTTTTCTTTTCATTTTTTTATTCTATCAAATAATGGATAGAAAGAAATAATTATATTCTTGTTATGTTTTATACCAAGCACATCAAGAAAAAGAAAGGAAAAAAAAAAATATATATATATATATATTTCCATCTTTTCAACTTTTCTAATTTTCCATTTTTCTATTTTTTATCTACTATACCATATACCGCATAGCCCAAATCAATATTTAAAAATTAGATAAAAAATCAAACCAATAAGACATTTGATTCACTAATTCAATCGATGCCATCAGTTGAATTGAATTGTTTAGTTAAAAAAAATTTCAATATAAAAATAATTTTAATATTAAATAAGTATTAAATATAATATATATTTAACAAAAATATAAATTTATCTAGAAAATGACCTTTGATATAATTGTAATGGGCTAAAAATTTAAATAACATTGCATAAAATAATTTTGTTATTAAAACTTAAAAATAAGCTTTCACTCGGTTCATTTTTTGTTCGATTTTTCCCATTTTTTAATCAGATTTTTTTTTTTTGGTTCAACTAGTTTTTTCCGATTCTCTAAATTCCCGACTCCATAACATGTACCGGATCAAGCTAGGCACTAGTTTCCTGTTCAACCGGTCATGGCGGTCCGGTTTTTCAATAGTAATCTAAATGAGGAGCCAGAAAAAAAAAAAATTGTTTGGCAAAGTTAAATGTCGTACAATCTCAAGAAATAATAAACATTAGGAATGCAAATTGCATATACACTAATAAAGATGCATGGCCATGAAACCATGGAGTTAGTTCCATCTAGAAAGATAAAAAATCACAAAGTAAATCAAGGGATTCAAACAAGAAACCAAGTCATGGAAATAAAAGTGCGTTACTAGAAACGAGTGAGCTGCTCCAGCTTACGAGCCTGGAAGAACTTACAACGTCTTTTGCCGCTTGATTCTATTTCTTCGCTCTTCCTTTTCAACGACGTGCTGAAACCGACATTTCTTAATTTTAACTGCCTCCCACCGCTGCCGCTAGCATCATCTTCATTTAGTTTATCACATTCCCTATCATATACAATTAGAATATTCAAAAGAACAATTTTTTTCAATCATGTGAACCTCAGATACACACACACACACACAAGCTACTTTTGGTAATCAAGGAACAGAAAGATTAGAGCGTAGACATTTTAAGCGTTATTTATTTACATATAAAACCTTGGTTGAAAAAACTGGATTGGTCGGTGAGATCAGTTCAATTCAACTAGAAATTCGGTATGATGCGCAAAGTGAAGATTCATTGAACCAGTAAAAAAATGATTTAACTGGTTAAAACTGAATTAAAAATCAGTAAAAGAAAAAAAAAACTGATTTTAGATCTTTTGTTTTTTTTTCCAATTTTCTTTATAAGTGATCAGATTTGAACATTTACTTCTTAGTTTTATATTAAAGACCATACCATTAAATTGAATATATACATATATTTTAATTATTTATTTATTATATTTATTACTTATTTAATAATAAAATTATTTATTTAATATTTATTTTTTAATTAAACCGACAGGTCCAAGTGGTCGAACCAATTAGATCAGTAATCGAGATCTCATAGGTTTGACCTTTAGTCCAATTTTTTTAACCTTGTATAGAACAAACCAAATTCATTTCTACATCTCCAGTAATTGATTAACTTTTACAATAGCTAATGCTTAATGCAAAATGAAAAAAAATCATTCAACTTAGAAGCTAAGGTCAAACTGTTTCAGCAAAAGCTTAACCAAAACTCAAATAAAGGTCAAGCATCTATTGTAGTCGAATCAATTTCAAGCATTCTACCAGTCAGCTCAGTTCATCTGTAGACCTATACATTAAAATAGAGAATAAATAATTCTAGTGGCATGTCAGGTTAACAATGTCTTTATGGTTTAACACTATTTTAAGTTTTACCAATTGGAAGATCGGCGAATATATTTTTTCTTATTTTCTAATAAATAATAAATCAGTTAATTTTCTTGTTTACAGCACCATTGCATATATAGACTATTTTAATCAAACTCAGGTGTGAGTGTCAAATATTAGTATGTACCCGATATGGGTATGTTCAATTTTTTTTTCTATGTTCTTCCATATATTTGTAAGGTCCTTTCGGGGGTCATATGCCTATACTCAAGTCCGAAAGTATGTCGTGCATGAGTGTCAAACATGGATACTTTAAGAAAAATGAAGAGTTGGAGCAACATAACATATAGACATGATAGATATTGTAAAGACCATGCACAATTATGCGAGTATTAAAGACTAAATGGACTCTGAGTGTTAGTTCAATACCAGATCACTTCAACCATATCCTTGCTATATGAAGCGCATGTACCCCAACTGAAGCGGACCAGCGTCGGGAATCCAAAGACTGAGTGTTTGTGATGTGACAGCCACGCCTTCGTTTCAGGATCTGGATAATTCGAAGATAACCAGATCCCTTATTTAATTAACCTTTCCTAATAGGAAAAATAAATAAATAAAAGATATGAAATAAGATAATGTCAAGCACTGTTGACCTCCTGGATATCCAGAACCAAAACTCCTATTCATGTTTTCAGACGTTTCCTCTAGCACCCATTCCCGCAAGGCTGTGTCTCTAGTTACCTGCATGGTTAAATAAAAAATAAAATAAAAAATGAAAGCAGTTTAGGAAGAGTCAAAGGTGAGGATTTGGAAAGGGGAGCTAATCACCTTAGCAACTATGCTTGCCCCACTCACAACTGGATAAAGACTATCAGCCTTCTTTGAAACCACAAATTTGATGGAAGGAAATCTTTCGGACAATTTGATTCTATACTTGTCAGCATCTCCAACCGTATCAAGGTAAACCTGAAACAAGGACATAAAAATGTGCCCCTTCGTAGGGTTCCCCTAGAAAAAAACTTTTAACAAAAGGGTGTTGCTAGATCTTCAAATCTTGCCTACAGTTAATTTTAAAAGGATATTAAACTAGGAAGAACATTCGGTGATGTAAGTTTGCTTTTGCTATCTAATTTGAAGATATTAATTTATGTATTGCAAAATAACAACTTTTTACTACTTGTGCATTCACACTCTAGGGGTAAAATCCCATCGTTGTTCTTCTAATCTTCCATTTTCTTTCATTAAGCTCTTTATAGCTTTAGATTAATCAAAAATATTCAAGCAATTAGACTTTTATGGCTTGTCACTCAATATGGTTTGTATTTCTTCCAAACTTTCCTTATACATAATCATCTAAGAGTATTCAGACTTCCATTCCAACTGTAAATTGATATTAGCTGACAGCATCGAAAAGCAAACAACTAATCAAACAATATTACCATCTCATAACAATAACAACATGCCATTTATTTCACTTTGTTGTGCTTGCGAAGTATCAAAAAAACTTGAAAAATCCTTATTAAAATAACAGATGCAATCACCAGCCAACTCATTTTGGAAAAGTTAGAGTTGTACCTCAGTTAGAAGAACTCCCATGTTTAATACCCTATTGATGAGACCAATTGCAGAATCATGTGAAATCTCATTCAGGTTCACCTTATTCCTGTTGACAATCAAACGCACGAAATCTTGTAAGAGAGAAAAACACAAGGAAAAGCTAAAAGATGTTAAATTTTCAACAACTGACTTCTTTAGCATTTTAGCTGAGAGCTCCCTCGGATCTATAACATCAACGGACCACCCTATCGACTCATCAGCCTTTAAATTCTCAAATAATTCTTCCCTCTTCTCTTCCTTCAGAGTCTTTGAATCTATAGGTGACAGAAGGATAGTATAAAACTCATGAAACCATACATCTCCTTTTCAATTTATAAATAACTTTTCCATGAAATTAACGAATACGATGGTTTAGAGCTTGAAATGAAGAAATAAATACAATCCTTTCACAAATCAAACAATGAGTTAGATTAGTCACTGCAAAAAATGCTTTGGAAAGAAAATCAAACCAAAATTTCCACAATCAAGCACTAATTTTCCCAAAGAAAATCTTTTCTTCTCTAAATTTATCGGCTTACACCAAAGTTACTAGGACGTAAGCATGTGCCCAACATGGATATGTTTAATTTTTTGTAAGTTTTTCTACATATTTGGAAGGTCTTAAGCGGGTCATATCCCCATACCATGTCCAAATATGCATCAAACATGGGTGTCAGACACGGGTATTTAAATAAAAATAAAAAGTCGAAGCAACATAGGCTTACACCAACCAAAATAATTGTATTACACATTCCACAGTATGTCTTTCAAGTGCCCAACAGTATAATCAATCATTATATCAAAATTTAAAATTTGGGACAAACTTAAGCTTAAAAAAAAAAAAGGGAAAAAGAAAGAAAAGATATTCCAAACCAGCAAAATTCAAGGTAGCAAGAGTTTTCTGATATGAGCGAGCACAGTACAGGCATCCGTACACCATGGGTCCTGAAACAAACAAAACTGAAAGAAAATCAGTCGAGGAAACATGGGTAAAGTGTACAGTAACAATTGGGGAGAAATCAAAGTAAAGGATAAAAGAGAGAGAACACGACCTAAAACAGGGCCACGGCCAGCTTCATCAATGCCCATAATGCAAGGAGTAGACGCCCATTTGGGAAGAGGAGCTTCCGATCCCATTTCTCTATTTTCTTTTTCTTCAAAAACTGAATTATTCAAAGCCCAAAACTGCTGCTAAAGCAATTTAAGACTTTTTTTTTACTATAATTCTCACGATTTCCTCACCAGAAATCAAAGGTTTCAGTTTGCTCCTTTCCTATCCCATTGCCTGCAATTTCCATATGACTTTATTTTTTAAAATTTTATGTTATTGCTCTTTCCATCCCCAAAGAAAAGAATTGTTCTTAGCAGATTTAACTAGAGGCAGGCATTCGACTGAATCGAGTGAACAAAATTTGGATTAGTTGAGTTGACGAGTATTATTTTATCAACCAAGCTCAATTTGAAATTTTACCTAATCGAATTGAGTCAAAAGCAATTTGAGTCAAGTTGAATATATCTATTCTAATTAAAACAAATTTTCAATTATATTTAAGCATGACAAAATGATCTGTGTGTGACTCTTAATAAAACTAATTATCTGTATAATTTCAGGCAAAAAAAAAAAATCCTTGAGATTTGTAGCTACATGTGAATGCTTACTAAGCTATCATGATGTATTTTAATTTCACTGCAGTCACGTGGTTACTCAATTGACAATTAAATTCCTAGTAACTTCGTATCCTTTCCAACTAAATATAATACATAAGAAAATGGGTTCAAGTGGAACAAATGTGGAATTCTAAAGAAGAATATAGCTTACCCTTGGTACCATCTCTGCTATCTGAGTGACTTGCACTCGAAACAGCAGGTTCAAGTGTTGAAAGCGTGCTAAGATTTTGATTATCTAATTCTATGCCCACTCACTGCCGCTGCTGCTAGCATTTTGGTATTCAATTTCTTCAGAGAGCTGGCATCATTTGATACATTTAAAGTCATATACTATCATTATTTAGGACTGAAAATAACAAGAATATAATAACACAATTTCTATATAGAAATTGGAGATGTAATAGACAATTAAGGAATATATCTTATTAACCTTCAAAATCACTTTAGCTTGTGAACTTGTTTGTATATATGATGACATGTTACCAATAGATGAATATCTATACTTTCAAATAGAATCAAAGAAGGTATGTCCTAGGCTATGTTACTTGGACTCGAGTGGGAGTGTCAAATGCGGGTATGTTCTATTTTTTCTAAATTTTTCTAGGTATTTGGAGGGTTATTGAAAGGTCATATCCCATACTCATTTCCAAAAATGTGTCGGACACTGTTACATCAAGAAAAATGAAGGGTCAAAGTAACATAGGTCTAGGGCCATTAATAGTGCAAAAAGGCAGTAGAATTGAAATTGCAAGTTACTTGGGCACAAGATCAGATTTCCACGATCTAAGAAATCAAAAAGACTCCAACATGGTAGCAACTGAAACTGAAACTGAATAAAGCAAAAGGGAAAGTTCTAAATCCGCTACCATCTTATCTTTCTAATCACTATTAATAGCTATGTTGGCCATGCTTTTAACTCATAAAACTGAAGTTTCTATCTATAATGATTATTCATTCAATTATTATGTTTTTTGGTTGAGGGAAAAAGCCGTCTGAAACATCCTTGAATATTTGTTCATTCTTAAGTAATTCCCGTTTCTTCTTAAACGTTTGTTCACTCAGACGATTCACGGCATGAGTAATAACATACTTTAATCAGTTGAAAACCCCATATCTAAAACGCTTGAATCAGCTGTTTACTCAGGTAATTCAAGGTATGAATATGCTATCTCTAGCAATAAAGCCATTACATCTGTTGAAAACCTTAAACAAGTCTTCATTATCATTCCCTAAAACTTCACAAATTAGATTGAAGGAATCAATATTTTGTCTAAACTACAAGTTAGAAGTGTAGAATTCCTAGAAAAGAACTTAGCAGTATGGGGTTCAACAAGAACTAAATCTTGAAAAAGCTTGATTTTTGGCCTAAGCTTCCTTTCTCAAAAAGAATTTGTGGCACCAAGGCCAAGACTTTGGAAAAAGAACTAATTGAGCTTTTCAAAAGGATTTCACATGAGAATAATAATTAGAGATTGAAAAAGCTTGGATTTCATTGAAATCTAGGTTTTCTACAAGGTAACTGTAAAGGGGAGGATTTGAAATTGAGGTGGAAGAAGCAGCAGCAGAAAAACATTATTCAGATTTAGCCTAAATGCATCCTGACACCAAAACAACGTTGTATTGCTTATGTTATTCAGATTTTCGGTTTACTCGAGTTGTACGATTCAAATTCAAGCTAAACCATATAACTCAAAACTACTTATTAGAATTGATCCAAAAACTCAAATAACTCGAATAATTCGAATTATTTAATTTCAAATTATAACCGGTTTTATCGAATTTTTACTCACCTCTAGATTTAACCCACTCCAAGGATAGCCAGCCCTTGGGTTAGACTTAGATATACATTTTTATTCCAATTTACTAATAGCTGGCACATGATGTGAAAATACGATATGCACACCATCACAACCAATTGAAATATTCTAAAACAAAACACTGCGAGCAGATCCAGTCAGCTGAATGAACCAAATCTCATATCTATACTAAATTCTCATACTTGCATCGACAAATCAAAACCCATAAGATGGAATTTCCTTCACAAACAATGGGAATCTTGTTCTTAAAACAAAGCATTTCCGAACATATTTAGTATGATCAACAAAATCCCATGTAAATAAAAAAACAAACCCGAGCAAGTATCTAAACTATCATTAATTCATTACATACCCCATTAAAAAACAACAACAATAATGATAATGCATAAACTCAACCAAAGGCAATTCTCAGCTTGAAAATCCGCATCTAGACCTAGCCATTCTTCTGTTCGTATCATATTCGTAGATTTTGTCTTGTGATAATCATGTTTAAGGTATTTTATATTTACATCAATTTTGATATATTAATAATTCGTATTATGTAGATTTTGAGAATGTATTCGTGTTGTGTCATGTTTTTATGACTTTATGCATATCATATTCGTGTAATCGTGTCAAATATTGCCAGGCCGCATCCACACACACTACAAGACAGAACTCGCGATTAGATCCTAAATATGGACTTTCACCCAAATAATCAATCTTTGCCCCCCAAAAAAAAAATCAAGACAGAAACCAAAATCTAAACTCCATGTTAACATCATCTTAACTCCTACAATTTTATCATAAATAAATTCAAGAAAAAAATCAAGAAAACTCAATAAGTCGGAATCAACTAGCCATTTCCAAAGCAATAAAAGAACAAGAAAAGCCCCCTTGAGAACTTTTCTATGATCTTATTCAATCAAACAAGCAATATAAGCTGGTCAAAGGAAGACCTATTGAAAATCATATATATTTGAACTACAAAGGAATACTATTTTAAGCCAACCAAAATTATTAAAAAGAAAATTTACTCAAGCAAATGATTCAGTTCAAGACAATACAAAACCGAAAACAAAACCAAACCAAAATTCCACGAGAAAACCTATCATCAATAACCAAAATTCTATTCTAAAAATAATAACCAAACATATCAGAAAGATTAAGACAAGCAAAATAAATTAAAAATCAAAGCTCTGTAAATGTGGAAATAAAAAAAGAGTCTTATCTTTTTCAAACAAACAAAATCATGAGAACTACAATGTAGAGCATCGGAATCATTGGGAAAAGGCAACTTTAGAGTAAAAATGAAAATGGGTAAAACTCTTACCTGAATCTATGATTTTGAGAGCTAAGGGTGAGACTGTAACTGAGACAACGACTATCAGGAAGGAAGGAGACTGATTTTTTCATGAACAAATCAACGGTTTTAACTAAAAGGGTTCAGATCGACGGTCCAGAATACTTTCCTCGAACTTGGGCTTTGGGCTAATATTTTGCATTTTAGAAAAACAAAAGAAATCCTATTTTCCGTTTTTTTTCTCCAGACGTTAGCAAGAAAAACAAATGTTTTCAACTTTTAATTTTTTTTAAAATAAATTTATTTTTAATGGGTTAATTTTTAAGTAAAAAAATTTTAAAATTAATATAAAAAGAATTAAATAATTCAAAATTTCATATATTCAGTGTCCCAAATATAAAGGAAATGAAAATCGCAGTATCAAACACTATTAACATAGTTGTAATTATTATTATTAAAACAAATTAAAGTACTTCCCGTTGGCTTCCCAATTGAGGTTAATTTGGTAGTAAAAACATAGTAGTTGATATTATACAACTACCCATCGAATCGATTTTAAAATAAAATAAAATAATATTAATAATATATTATTTTAATTTTTACATTAGTCTACATACATTAGCATTAGATTTTTTTAAAAAAAATTACTTATTTTGATCATTTTTAAACTAATTTTTAATTTTTTATCTTGATAATTTTTATTTTTTTATAATTGCATTTAAAAATAAAACATGTTCATTAAATTAAGCGATTGAACCTATTTAATAATAATTTTAATATTTTATAAATTCTTTCATACATAATTATTTATTTGATTTTTTAAAAATTTTAGATATTAAATATCTATAATTTTAAATTTTATATTTATATATAAACATATATATAATAGACGTATATCTGCATGTTTATATAATATATATTTTATTAAAAAACTTAAAAATATGCTATAAAATATATAAATATATATAAAAAATATTTAAAAAATATTGATAAACTTTAAACAGTGAATTGAAATACATCCATATCGATATATATTAAAATCAAATTGATACACTCACTTGTATATTAGTCTCAGAACTAAAATGATATACTCACTTATATGGTACTAGCTAATTTAAATTAAAATCAAATTTGAAGCCAATTGGTTTGGGGATAATTTTGAAATAAAAACCAAATTAAAGGATGATGTTAATTGATAGGTAATTTTTGTAACAAAAATCAAATTGAGGGTTGAAAGAATACATCATTGATGAATGCATTCGTGTTACAATTGTATTCAAAGTATTACGTAATATAAATAAAAGCACTATAATAAAAATGACATGATACATTTAAAGACGTTTACTATAATTTAATATAAGTACTATATTCATATTCATGATTTTAATATATTTAATATATATTTTTTATTTTGTTCGCATTGACATGATTGACACAAAAGATAACATAAAATATGGCAATTGTATGATTGTCCAATAGCATAAAATATGACATAATTGAATACTTGAATTAACTGATTGATGATGTTAGTTAAATAGTTGATGTGATAAAATATATAAATTTTTTTAATTTTTAATATATTTATAAATCAAAGTATTATCAACTAGACTTATTCACGAATTAGGCTACACTAGAATTGTCCACGAACTATACTAACTGTCCAACCGATGGGCCCAACTCAATCGAACCAGACATGAACATAACTTTTGTCAATCCAAATCAACTCGATATAAATTAATATTTAATAAAAAATATTTTTATTTAAATTTAATTATAAAATATATAAATATTAAAAAATAATTTTTAAAATTTTTTATTAACTATGAAAAGTAAATAAAAGCAATCCAAGTAAAATGGATCAAACTGGATTTAGGTCTAGACTTAGGTTGTAACTCGATTAGTAAATATCTCTATTATCGAGCAACATTGTTCCTAGAAAAACATTGCTGCTAGTAAACACTACTAGGGAAAATTTTTGTTAAAGAACAATGCTACCAAAGAGGCTGCCTGTAATAGCAAAAACTAGGTATCCACACAAAGTGAAATAAGAGAAATTTCAAGAACCATTTTTTCTTTTTTGATATAAAAGAAGGCCATAACTTGAGTATAAAAGAATGACTAACATATGCTCGGACTTTAACTTCAAACCTATTTGATGACACTTATTAAAGATAATTGTATAAAGCAACTGAACTAAATCCGAATTCATCTTAATGATCATTTCAACCAATAAGAGGAGTTAATTGGAATTCAAAATTTTAGGAGGTAAAAGCGAAGCCAATCACCCTCTCACAGTTATAAATACAATCAAGCGGTACAATGCTTATTGTTATTAGAATCAACTTAACTCTCACTTAAATGCACATTATTGCAACTATAATTACAGGAATGACCATGATTCTCTACTAACATATAAAAATATGTTAACCCACAAACTATTTGATCCTATACAGAAGGGTTGCCGTTAGTCTTCGAGCTCATTATTTATTTGATTACCCTAGGGGCAAGGTGAAGGGAGATGATTAAACAAACTTTCAATTTACTCCATCTTACCTGCTAATGCAGCATCCTCGTGTTCGGCATCTAATTCTTACTCCACACCTTTGACCTGTATCAGGATATTCCGTAAGCAATTGTATGTGGCTAGTTATATTTGGGAAAAACGGTTTGCCAAAAATCAAGATAATATGCTTGTTCTTAAATGATTTATTTGGTATATAGTGATATGGCAAAAAAGGGTAATTTGAATGATAAAACTTATCATTTAATTATATTTTTAAATTTTAATCATATTTAAATAAATATGCAATATATAAAATTCATCCTTTTCCATTACTTAATTCAATGTGCAACAAACATAAAAAAATGGAAAACCAATGGTTTTCTTATTCAAATATCACTAACCTATCCCATTCTCTTCATCCATATTCACACCAGCAAATGCATTCTGAATAAAGTATAAGAATAGTCATTAGTTATTACCTCAGGGACATAACACATTAGAATATTCTCAATGTCGGATTTCAATGTGACAGATGAGGAAGCAGCCACTGCATGCTTCCTGCATTTTCAATTTCACTATTCATGTGTCTTTATAAAAGCGAACAAGAAATGTTCGATCAATGCTAATTCAAAAAACAAATAAACGTATATGTAAATATCCAAAAATAGTTTAAACCAAATAAGAATAAAAGGAAGTTTACGGATCAAATCTCCGATATTCAATATCCCTACCATTATCTTGCATAGTTGGTCGAATTCGAGTCTCCAGCAATTCTTGATCATTGCAATTGTTTCAGAGTCATCCTACATCATGCAGCAGCATTGACATGATTTATTCACAGAACTTAACAATAGTGATTCTAATTAATAAAGATACTGAAAAAGAAAAGAAGGAAACGTTCACAGAGACATTCTCCACACTTCTATCTTTATCCTAAAACAATAATCTAAAAGAAATAGATCTTTATCTCAATGTGCTAGCATCATTAGCTCATCTATTTTATTTTTCACTCGTACAATGTTCAATAATTGATGTTACTATTCTATCCAAATTATATTTTTCCTTCCACATTAGTATGTTCTCAGTTCTTTTCATCTCCAAATATAATTCTCTTTTCCCTTCTCCCTCCAGCTTATTCTAAAGATCATAACATATATGAGAATAAAATACCAAACCTTCAAGGTGAGCATTCGGTTGGCTCGGTTTAAAAATATATAAAACTGACAAACATTCCAAAATAACCGAATTGAATGAAATCTACGTAAGAAGTTGAACTAACCATACGGAAATTAATTAGTTCAGTTAGGTCAGTTTTGTCGGTTTGCACCCTTTGTGAGAGCTGTTAGATAATCTTTCAGAGAGCATGCAATGAGAGCAGCCAACAAAGGCAAAAAGAAATTAGCCATATAGAAAGAATATACCAACAAATGGCGTGCCTAGGATTAAAAAAAATAGGGAACAAAAGAAAGCTCTTGATTGCAGTCTATACTAACTTGGTACCCTAAGGCATGTACGTATATCCAGAGCCCACAAAGTCCAAATAATCGCCATAAAGAATGACTATGGACATGTAAATAAGCAAAAGGACTTAAAAGTATAATAAAATAAGAAACAACAGGTTCTTTTAGCAATATGGTAAATAAGCAGCACATAGAAGCAAGCTTGAAAGTACAGTGAGGTGGAGGCTGTGAGAGCGTGAGATAGGCTAAGGCCATGAGGTCAATGCAGCAGCCAGTGAGAGAGTTAGGGCGAGGTTTTAGGTGTGAGTGAGGTAGAGGTAGTAGGCAGAGTTTGAAACTGAATGAGAAATAAATGAAGATTGATAGGACTACTGATTAAGGTTTTTTCTGTTTCAAGTTTAAGGTAGGATAATTAGGTTTGGGTTGGATATGGTTTATGGATTGTATAATTATCCGTTGGAATACGGATAGTATAATAATCATTAATGGGTTAGGTTTAACAATGTAAATAAAAATATATAATTTATGTTTTTAATTAAGTGTTGGTTTGATCGGTTCGATTTGGAAAATAAAAAATCACAAATTGATTAGATAAACTTATTTAAACTGACTTGACTAACTAACCTTTATCGAAATCGACCAAGCCAACGAGATTAATTTCGGTCGGTTTAGTCAGCTCAATCGACTATTGCTCGGTCTTACAAAACTTATATAAAATATGATAGGGTAGAAAATTTTATGTAACAATTGACAGAAGAATTAATTATCATGTCTAAATATTGCAATTGAAAACTTTTTTTATTAGCTGACATAAACTTTAGACGCAAGACCAGCTCAAGCTGAAAAGCAAATGCCTATTTCACTAGATAAACCTATTTAAACCGACTTGACTAATCAACCTCTATCAAAACCAATCAAATTGACTGACATCAGTTTCAGTTAGTTTAGTCGGTTCAAACGACTACAGCTTAGTCCTACAAAATCTATATGAAATATGAGGGGGTAGAAAATTTTATGCAACAATTGCAGAAGAATTAATTATCATGCCTAAATATTGTAATTGGAAACTTCTTTCGTTAGCTATGACTTAAATTTTAGACATAAGACAAGCTTAAGCAGAAAAGCAAACTCCTAGTTCATTAGCCTCCTTCAAAGATTTGAAACCATGATAGTGTAGCACAAAAAGTTCAAGAGATATTCGTCCATAAAAATCTCAGATACAAGGTGGAAAACGCAAAAAGTTATGCCAGGTCGCACTGTACTATCAACAAGTAGAAATCAATCCTTCTAAAATTTGGAAAAAAAAAAAAATTGAAGTTAGAAAAGTACCTCATGGATAGCAATGTATATGGACAGAGTCTATAAACAATGGCACCCAAAAGAATAAAACTCCATAATTGCAGCAAAAGTTTCTGGCTTGAGGAGATCCTAAGAAGTATCATCGAACTTTGTTACAGTGATAAAATCTAATGCAAAGAAAACTCGAGTATACCTGCATTGCAAGGAAACAAGATTCACTTCATTAATCCATTCACCAATCAAATAAATACTAATCTATAATAAGATTGTATATTTAATCTAAGTAATTGCAAAAAAAACACTTTAGAGTTTGAAACATGACTAATGGAAAATAGTAGCATTTTCATCCAGCTTTTAGTTTCTGATTCATTTCAAGTAGTGCCTTAATCAATTAATGACTCAAAAGTAGTTCAGAAATTTGGTTGTGATGGAAGCAAGAAAAATGAATCCACGTTGTTTCTGTCACCTTATGCCCGTCTTTAAAACTTTAGATGATCCGAAGGGTATGACATGCTCGATTTAAAAATAAATGATAGTTGACTGTGATCGAGCCTTTGAGTTATCCCATGATCTAGATTTGGATTAAGATAATAATGGGAAGAAGAAGGAAGGGACCATCGGGGCGAATCACTCATCCAATTAGTCTCGGATAGCCACCACAAAGTGGCCATAGACTTGGAGTTGCCACTGATCATTTTGGGCTAGGCAAAATCGGATGCTTATTAAAAACAATATTTCGAGTTATGAAACTCGAAACATAGATTTCAAGGTCTACAAAGCTTAGAGATTCATTGGTTGGGTTTGAGAGTTGATTACGCTCGGAGAAGAATTAGCATCCCTACGATGCTTGAAATCGGTACCTGCTAACTATGTCTCACTTTGTTCTTGGTTAACTCGGTTCCATTTAGTCTTTATTTAGATATAATCATCTTAAATGCATAAAGTTTTGGAAGAAATAGAAATCTAAGTTTTTTTTAAAAAAATAGATCACCTATGCACCTAGGAGATATGAGGAACATAATGCTTTTTGTGAAAACAATGTTCGGATTGGATTTTAAAAAAATTGAATGTTTAGTATTAGGCACTAGAGAGATATCAACGCAGAACATTGCCTTATAAACTCTATTAAAAAAATAAATTTTAAACATGAATGCACGATAATCATTACAAAAGGAAACATGTTAGTAAGGCAAAAAAAGAGAAATATAATAATATCATAAACAACCAATCATAAAGAAAAGAACGTGAAAAGGAGGGACAATCGAAATGTATCTCATAATTGCCTTTGACTATTGAAGAATAACTGGGGTGATAATTTTAGAGACAAGTCTAGATTCGATGGTAATTTGAGGATTAAAGATGATTTTAATCAGATCAGTCTAAGGCATCCGAAATAGAGAAAATTTTAGAGTTTTTCAAGGCAAATCCGGGTTAGAGTATCCTTTCAAAGAGGTGGGTTAGAGTATCCCCAAAGATAGAGTTAGAAAAATATTTAAGAATAAAGAGAAAATTTGAATCTTTAATTAAAAACGGGGTTAGAGTATCCCCTTGGAGTATCCCCAAAGATAGAGTTAGAAAAATATTTAGGAATAAAGAGTAAATTTAGATTTTTAATTAAAAACGAGGTTGGAGTGTCCCCTCGAAGCAATGGAGTTGGAGTATCTCTACTAGCAAAAATTTTAATATGAAATCCTTTTTTATATTTTTGTATTTTAACCTTGATATGAGTAAAAAAAAGCTAGTAATGTGGGGGAACCAATCGAATGCATTTTGAGACATTCGAATGTCTTGATAAAGGAGATTAAAAAATTAAGTTAAAAATAAGGGATAGCATCATGTCTTCTTTAGTCTTGAATTTTTTCAATTGCATCCGAAGGCTTCAGAGGTTAAATGATGTACCATTGGAAAGGTAACTCGATAAGGTTTAGTATAAACATATTCCAAAAATCTTAAAAAATCACTTTCTAGGTAGAATTAATTTTTGAAGTTAAGTCTGTCTCGACACTGATAGCATGTACAAGGAAAAGGGCATGATAGATTTTGGCAAATCATTCTAAGCTTATTAGTTTAGCATCATGTGTTTGCCATTCTTCTTTCAGTTGGTAAATGATAAGGGCTGAATCTTGAAACACTTGTGGTATTCGAATGCCCCTTTCGATGGTTGCTTGGAGTCCCATGATGTAGGCCTCATATTTAGCTATGTTATTGGTGTAATCAAAGTTTAATTTGGTTATGAAAGGGTAATGATTTCCTTTAGGCGAGATGAGAATTGCCTTAATTCCATGCCCAGTGCGTTTGAAGCTTCATCAAAGTACATTTTCCATGATGAACCATACTTGACAGTGTTCTCTGCCTTGGATATGCACATCAAGTTTTTGTCAGGAAACTCAAAGTCTAAGGGTTGGTCGTTATCTGTGGCTCGACTTGCCAAAAAGTTTACTATTGCATTACTTTTAATGGCTTTCTGGTTCACGTACACAATATTGTACTCAGAAAGCATAACTTGCCATCTGGTTAACCTCCTAGACAAGGCGAGAGCTTCACATAAATACTTGATGGGATCAAGCTTAGCAATTAGCCGTGTAGTGTGGTACAACATGTATTACCTTAACCTGCGGGCTATCTAGGCTAAAGCACAACATAGCTTCTCTACGAATGAATAATTATTTTCATATTCTATAAGCTTCTTGCTCAAGTAATAGATAGCTTGTTCCTTCTTTCCTAATTCTTCATGTTATCCTAATACACAGCCCATCGACTTGTCTAGAATTTATAGATATAGGATTAGCGAGCGGCCAGGCACTAGTGGCACAGGTACTAGAGGATTCGAAAGGTAATGTTTGACCTTATCAAAAGCTTATTGGCATTCTTGATTGCATTATCCGAGATTTTATCGATCAACTGAGGTATGAATCGGGCTATGTAGTTTAGTTTTCCCATAAAACTTCTTACTTCCTTTGAGTTTGAGGTGGTGGCAGATTCTGAATGGCCTTAACCTTATCAGGATCAACTTCTATTCCTTTCTCACTCATAATGAAACCTAATAGTTTACCGAATGTGGCACCGAATGTGCATTTAGTAGGATTCAGCTTGAGCTTGTATTTGCATAGCCTCCTGAAAAGTTTTCGCAAATTGGCCACACATTCACTCTCTTTTGGCGACTTGGTTATCATATCATCCATATAGACCTCAATTTCCTTATGCATGAGATCATGGAACAATGTTACCATCACCTTTTGGTAAGTTACCCTAGTGTTCTTGAGCCTACAAGGCATCATTTTGTAGCAGAAAGTGCCTTACATGGTTAAAAATGTGGTCTTTTCCATGTCTTCAGCTACCATTTTGATTTGGTTACATCCTAAAAACCCATCTATGAAGGAAAACAATGTTTTTGCCAGTATTGTCTACTAAGGTGTCTATGTGAGGTAAATGGAAATTATCTTTTGGGCTGGCTCAGTTTAGATCCCTATAATCTATACACATTTGCACTTTACCATCCTCCTTAAGAATTTGAACTATATTGGCTACCTATTCAGGATATATAGCTACTTTGAGAAATCTTACTCCAAATTGTTTCTTCACTTCTTATTTGATCTTTAAAAGCATGTCAGGTTTCATCATTCTTAGCTTTTGTTGTATGAGCTTACACTCGGGTTTAAGGGGGAGTTATGTATCACAATGTTGGTATCTAATCTAGGCATGCATTGGTAGGACCAGGCAAACATATCCTGATATTCTTGGAGGAAACTTATTAGTTCAGCTCAAGTTAATGGTTTTATGGAAGTTCCAATTTTGACTTCTTTTTTTTTTCTTCTGTTTCAAGGTTTATGGTTTTAATGGGTTCTTCATGATGTAATATTTGTTTTTTTCCTATTCAACTAGTTTCAATAGGTCTAAAAAAATCGGGTTATCTTCTTCAGATTCGACCTCATTAGCATAAATCAATTGCTCAAAATTGATTTTTGAAGTTTTAGTATAAGTATTCATGTCACCTTTATCGAGGTGCCTAAAAATATGGGAAAAACACAATATAGGTGGAAAAATATGTAAAGAAAGATCTGAGGTTGACAAGAACTATGAACAAAAAGAATGAAATACATAATGCTTAGTCATTTTCATTGACAATACTTAATAAAATATGCCCATACAAAGGATCCTACAATGCTTTTAGGCGAGAGCACGTAGGTTTAGTTCATAGCATTACTTTAAAATAGACTTAAATAGTACAGGAATCTTAGTCTCAGTCCAACATTCGAAACAAATCCTGAAGGGCATAGATAGTCTCTGGACTTTTGGTTGACATCTCTAGCTAATCAATCACATTGATGGAGAAATCCTTAGATGCCTTGTTCAGTATGAGCACAGCATTAGCGGAGCCCGTATTTATATGTCACTTTGGGCAAAAACTTTCCCAAAGTGGTGGGAATATCATTGGCTCATCCTCAATGTTTCATCTTAACAAATGGGCCATCCTCTTCTCATGCTTTTTCTGAGCTTAGTTTCTTTTTTGTTGCGCATTGGGCTTGAATCCTAGCCCCTTTTTTTGTTGATCTAGTTGACAATTTTTAACGCTTCAATAATCCCTCGAAAGTGTTTTTCGAATCCCTTTCCATCTTGGGCATCTTTGTTGATAGTCAGTTTCAAACCTATATGAGTACTCTTTGATAAGTGAGGCTAAACTATTGGCAACCCTTCCTAGACATAAGTAGAATTGAAAAACTCAAAAGATTGGAACAAAGATTCTAGGATATCTTTGTCAGGTTCGAGATATGGGGCATCAGTTAAGGTAGCTGCAATGATATCTTCTTCTCCTCTGATATTGATAACATTGTTCTCGATGATGAATTTTATCTTTTGGTGCAAAGATGATGGTACTATCCCAGCAGAGTGAATCCAAGGCTTACCCAATAAGTAATTGTACAATGAAGTAATGTCCATCACATGAAAGTCAACTTCATATGTACATAGGTTGATTTGAAGTGGAATAGTGATATTCCTTAGAAATGTTCTGGCAAGTTTCGTCAAATGCTTGGACAATCGTAAGACTATTTTGGATATAAGATGCGTCAATAGAGAGCTTGTCCAAGCACGACATGGGCATTACATTCAAAATTAACTGTTATTGATGAGCACCTTGGGCAACTTGGTGCATTTACAATACGTGGTGATATGAAGGGCTTTGTAGTTTCCTCTTTCTCCATGTAGGATTTCATCATCGTTGAAAGATATGTAATTATTAATAGTGATGTTGCTCACTAATCCATCCAACTATCTTATTAAATGTCGAGAGGGACATAGGCCTCATTCAAAACTTTGAGAAGGGCATTGCTGTGATGTTCAGAATTCAACAATAGTGACAACATAAATATCTTATGGGTTGCTTGTTCAATTGATCGACGATGCTATATTCATTGTGTTTGATGAACTTGAGGAATTTTGTAGCTTCTTTCTCATTTATTGGCACTTTAAAGACTATTAAATCTAAGTTTTTAATTACAAATTTCAGTGCTTAAGGAATAGGACTAGTATTTTCTTGCTGAGATTCACTTCTTGCTACTGCTGGGGCATAATATCTGCTACTCTGAGTTACGTGAGTTACTCCTGAAAGGTCCATACTTGCTACTTGTTGACTAGATTCCTCGATGATTAAGGTTTTGTTTTCATAGTTCCAAGAAACTGCCTTATTGTCCTTATAAGGGAAAGGAAATGGAAGTTGAATCATCATCCTTGGCATTGGCTTAATAGGGCTTTGACTTTTGGTCAATCATTGTATAAGATTAATGACTTTTTAACCCTATAAAAAGGATTGCCTTCTTTTTTTCTATAGTGTTGATAGACGTTATTGCATTTATAGACTCGATATGCGAGGTTTGCTTTTCATCATAGAATTCGATGCTGCCTTTATTCATCATCCTTTAAACCATAGAGTAAAACTTTTTGCATGTTTAAAGAGTGTGGTTGTAAACAGTATGGAAATCATAGAAGTCGTCAATTCTTTTCTCTACTTTTTCGACTGCATTAAGTAGCTTAGCTTGCACTAGGATTTACCAAACCGAATTCATTGGCATTCTAACTTCTTCTATGTTTTCTATAATATCGCAGTTTTCTTCAATGACAATCAGCATGAGTTTGAAACAAACTAGCTTCAGTGCTAGATTTCAGTTGCTGACTAGCCTTTATTTTTCCTTTCCCTTTGCCTTTGCAGATATTTTTTCTGCCCCATTCTTTTTTATGGCCTCATCGATCATCCCATAGAATACGACTACATCCGCATAGCTCTTCGAGAATCTTTTCGCTACTTTTTCATAATAAGGGGCTTGCAACGTGCTAATGAATCCAACAATCATATCTTTTTCCATTAATAAAGGATAAATCTGGGCAGCCTCTTTTATCCATCTCGAAGCATACTACCTAAAACTTTTATTTGCTCTCTTTTTTATGCCCATAAGAGATAGTTAACTTAAGATCCAATCATCGATAGGTCTTTCCTCATTCGTCGCATTAATAGATGGATTAGCGTGTTCATCCCCTTTCCCATAAAACTCAATCTTGAACCGATCCATCATCTCTTGGACTATTTCCAAGAATGATAAGCAATGTTGCAAATCGTGTCCTTAATCATAGTAACAGTAGGATGTTTTAGTGACATTCCTTCTTTGATTTGTATCATTTATTACTATTCTAATTTTCATAAAACTTGCCAAACCTTATTCATTGGGGTTTTGACTTCTCCAATGATTCTTTTAACAAAACAACCTTTTCCATCGATTATAGCATTCACTCTTGGTTTGGCATGATTAGGGAGTGGATTAACTTCAACATTTGGTCTAGGCCCTTGTTCAACCTTGATCACTTTTTTTTTTCTAGTATACCTTCCACCTTTCTTTTAAATGAAGTGCAGCTCGCAATAGAATGGCCTTGTGCTCTAGTGTGATATTCACAATAAGCATTCTTATCGTACCATCTGAGGTATAGTGGTGATCTTGGGTTCGTGAATACTGGAGCCACTAGTTTACCTGCCAATAAACAAGAGTAAATCTCTTTATACGAGTAACAAAGTGCTTTAAAGTGCTCCTTTTCTTGGGGTGATTGTTGATTGTTTGAAGCTCTCGTTTTATTCATGTTGCGAGGTTGTGCACTATGGGTTTTGTTTTGAGCAGGATATGGTACAAAGTTCATTGCTAGAGCAAATCTAGCATTATGAACTAATTGTTGTGTGGGGGAGTAAGAATTAAGACCCGTATTCAACATGTTCGGGAGGACATAAGCTATGCTGGATGCAAACTTTGATTAAAATTGGCACGATTTTTGCCAACAACATTCACCTCCTTTTTTTTACCCTTAATTATTGTCTTCTTGACTGATCCAGAAGATTCCCCAATAGATATCCTGCCACTTTTGATGGCATTCTCAATCATTTCACCTGATATAACCATATCGATAAAATTTTTTATGGTGCTTCTTACTAGCCTTTTATAGTAAAGAGCTAATAGGGTGCCGACAAACATGATCATCATTTTTTTTCCAGTTAGAGGAGGGTGAACTTATGCTGCCTTCTCTTTCTATCTTTAAGCAGATTGTTTAATACCCTCAGAAGATTTCTTCTCCATGTTCATGAGGAAAAGGCAATTCGAAGTCCACTCAGACACAGGCTTATATTTTTTAAGGAATGCGCGTGCAAAATCAACCCATGTTTGAATTCTTACAGGATGAAGCCCTATATACCATCGGAGAGCTACCCTAGTCCAATTATCTTGGAAGTAATGGATCAGTAGTTTCATATTCTTTTTCTACCCTATCATTTTTTGATCGTACATGCGAAGATGGGTAGTGGGGTCAATAGTCTCATTGTATTTTTCAAAATTAGACGCTTTAAACTTGGGCAAGATAGCGAGACTCAAAACCAGCCCTAATGATTTTGCATCTATGATTACAATTTGTTTCTTCCTTCGATAGCTCGAAGATGCTTCTCTAGTGACTGATACTTATCCAAATCCTCATCATTTTCTGAAGGCCTTTTTGGTTTCTCTTACTCTATTTGCTTATCGAGGTCCAGGACTATAGGCCTTATTGGTGAAAAGCCTGTTCCTTAAAATCCTTATTGCAGGATTGATGTAAATGTATGGCTGGGTTGGTGGGATGCTTGCTGCTGGAGGATGCTACCCATGCAATGCCCCTTCTTGAGCATTGGTGGCTTTAGTACCACCATTCAAATTGCTTTCAGAATTAACAGGTACTTTTCCCACCTCGACTATGCTTGTTTGTCCTTTTTTCTTCAATGCATCAGATAGTAGCTTGGTAGTTCAATAATTTGAGCTTGGAGTTCCTCATTCTTACGGAGTGATTACTTTTGAGACTCTTTATACATGAGTTTGAGTCTTTTAATATGGGCCTGGTGATCGTTTTTCATCATTTTTTGATGATTATAAGTGTTGTACCGATGGTAAACTATAGGTTTCATGTTTTAGATCACCTTCACTTTAAATTATTATCGGATTAGGCTTTTATGATATGTTCATGCATACTTTTGATGCAATTGGAGAGAATATGCGATCATGAATGAATTAAATAATGAAAGAATTAGGTTAGTCATGCAAATGCAAAAAAGACCATTGGATTAAGGGGTAGCTCCACTAATAGCATCTTTTATCAAAGTAACAAAATATCTCAATTACATATGAGACATTTGAAAATGCTTGACATAGTTACATTACCTGATTACGTGGACCAAGAAATACAATAAGGGTTGCTCATGGGCTCAAGTGGGTAAGATATCACGTGTCAGGGATCAGGCTACATCTATCATGTTTTTAGCCTCTAATTGAGCTACTTGAATTTGCTTTGTAAGATGACGATAATGGTCCTGATAGTTTTGGTGTGTGTGATCAACCACTTAAAGCCATTCTAGCTCCCGCTATTCGAGAGGCTCTCACTAATGCATTGACTTGGTCTTAGTGAGCTTGAAGAGAATGCTCTAAATCTTGAATACTGAGTGTTAGAGCTCTATTTTCAGCCTGATTTACTTTTAAATCCTGGACTCGATCTCTAACTGTTCATTCTTTTTTTGGTAAGTTGATGCAAAAGCTTGGAATCTAACAAGCTTTTCCTATTAACCCTAGCCTTTTCTCTCTATTGATGTAGTTCATTCTTAAGAGTAGTAATTTCTATCCTCTACTCGATCGATGACTTTCCAAGTTTCTAGGACTTGCTAGCTTTGTTAAAGGCCATATAGTCTTTTTTCAAACTCTTGATATCCTCATTGAGGTGGTTTTTCTCCTTGACAGCCCTGTTCACCTCGCCATCCCAAAGATAGAGGTCCATTTTCAATCCTATTTTCCTCCTTTAATCGATTAATCTCTTTAGCAAAGGTCGCATTTTCTTATTCGAACTCTCGCTTGAGCAATTCAATCTTAAAGGGAAATTTGTCAACTAATATTTATGATGTCCCAATAGCAGACAGGGGCAGGGCGTCATTAATACGATGGATCCTTTATTCATCATATCCTGGGGTCATACTGCTCTCTCTCTAATATTTATCCATGTAGCAGGTTTATTTCCATACATGAAAGGCTTGCTGGACTTTTGACTTGTAAGCAAGCTCACCATAGTCAAAATCCCACAACTCTAGGTCTTGGATGAAAGGGGATAAATTAATGGCATTGAAATTGTCAAAGGACTAAAAGGGGTGCATAGCTAGTACTTCCCCATAATTCGATGAGTGGCACACGACTATAATCTCTGCATCAGTATGTGACCGTTCGTAGGGAAAACCAAAAAGCCTTCCATGTTACCTCCTCCCTCTTGAGGTTTCACAATTCCTAGACCCATTGCTTTTCAAATTTGTCTTAAGGCTATTCCTTTTCAAGTACCTTGGAGATAGGGCTAAAGTTGGGTAAGAAAAAATACGACATCCTACTTTCTTCGAGGCCAAAGTGATTGACAAGCCAAATGTGAAAGAGTGGTGCACATCCGATGAATCAGCCTGTACCCTTTTTCTTATAAAAATTAAAAGCTCGAATAGTTTCGGTGATGATGGCCGGTGCATGATTGATGTTGTAACACAAATGAGAGAAGACATCTGCTGTTGTAGCTTCAACATAGCCTAGTGTCTTTGGGAATACAACCATACCATATATTGCTATTGCTTCTTTCAAACTAGTCCATAAGATACATTCACCATTCCCCTTTGTTTTGATATGACTCTTAATCCAAGACTTAGCTGCCTCGAGGATTTGAGCTAATCTTTTCTTAAAAGTTGGAGGGTTCAATGCTTTGCAATATATTCTATCAACCTTTGCTCTCTCAATGTTGAGTAATGCTGTGTATTCATCAACTGTAGGGACCTAATCTTCATAATTGAAAGTGAAACATCGGTTTGCTAGATTCCAAAACTGTAATGCTACTCGCAATAAACCAATATCCAAATGAACTTGGAGTAAAAGAGCAATATCTTTGTATCTCTTAGTGAATAATTCTCTTTCAGTATTATCCCAATTGGTCCTTATAATCCTTAGATCTTGCCAATCATTTACCCTATTTTGATTCTTTCATGCACTATTGAGACATACCCTAATTTAAGGACGTCTCCATCTTCACGTTGTCGGTGTTCTGACCATGCTTAGACTTCCTCAAAAGACTTTAGCTCCTAAGTGGACTGTTGCTCCATGACAGACACCCCTTGATAAACAATAAACCATTAATCAATTGTCCCATGATGATGGTGATTATGATGAAATGATGCATGTTGAAAAAAAAAAGCAAAAAGGGAATGAGTTAGTAACAAATATGAAATAATAAGCAAAAGATAAAGACAATAAAGAATAGCAACAAAAGCGTATCACAAAATTTACCTCGAAAATAGGTGGTACGATGCTTAGGGGTAGACATGATGATCATGAATGTTGAGGTATTAAACGAGCAGCATACCGGTGTATCCGCATGAAAATTGTCTCTTCATGAAGTAACATGATACCTCGCGAGGATTAAGATTGACTGTTTAAATGGTGATGTTTGTTCATCACCATCTATGTTAAGTACATGTTAAGCCATCGTTCGAGTAGCATGGCAGCTTATTTTGGTTAGATATAACCATTTTAAGATGCCACTGCGGGTAACGACAATCTTTTGGCCTTACCCACTTATTAAAGAGGATTTGACATCGAATGTAATGACATATCCTAAAGTAGTGATCATGATAATAAAAATGACAAACACAGATGACAATGTTCACTCATCATCGCCGACATAACTATGGTATATAGGAGTAAAGGTAAGAAATGTTTCCTTAAGTGATCCTA
This sequence comes from Adansonia rubrostipa, assembly GCA_038381775.1. NCBI lineage: Eukaryota > Viridiplantae > Streptophyta > Magnoliopsida > Malvales > Malvaceae > Adansonia > Adansonia rubrostipa. The sequence goes on along the minus strand of JBBYHM010000020.1, from coordinate 4,627,609 downwards.
CTCTTTGGTTTATTCTAGCAGCATTCGATATGGTTTAACATGGTTTTGCTTCTAGGGTTCACTATATGGTTTTAAGTTGATTCCTATTTTGGTATCCAAATCACTTATCCGTTCGGTAAGAACAGTCAAGGCACCCCGATCCTAGGCCTATCATGAGTTTTACAGAATGGGTTCGATCTGTGGATGTATTTTTCGATGCAAATATGGAAGGGTACTCACGAGAGACATAGGTAATTTACATCCTGGAAAGTGTTGCCATGCTTATGCAGAGGGTTACTCACGAAGGCGAATGGCTCCCTTTCTTTTAATAATTAGGATACTAACCGCACCATGGTGTTTGCTGGGAGTCTAGTGCAAATGTAAGTGCATGGTGTGTGCCAGGCAAATAATTAAACCTTTTTGTTTTACTCCCATATTGCCATATTTATTCAAATCGACATTTATTTCGAAAGCAAATAATCCCTAACAATCACAGGAAAAAAACATAAACAATAGAGATTAGTAGGCAAAAATAAAAGAGAATTATATCTAAATAATTATGGAGATTGAAAAACCAAGAATCGAGTGAGCGATAGCTAGTTATAGGCCTAACTCTCTAGTTGGTCCCTAATGGAGTCACCAAGCTGTCGCCACATGCTCGCTTTTAAAACTTCAGATGATCCGAAGGGCATGACATGCTCGACTTAAAAATAAATAATGGTTGGTTTTGGTCTAGCCTTTAAGTTGTCCCATGATCGGGATTTAGATTAGGCATAATATTGGAAAGGAGGGGGAAGTAACCGTCAGGTGAATCGCTCATCCGATAACTCTTGGATGGCCACCATGAAGTGGCTACAGACTTGGAGTCGCTGCCAATCATTTTGGGCTAGGCACAATCCGATGCCTAGTGAAAATAATATTTTGAGTTACAAAACTCGAAACATCGATTTTAAGGTCTACAAGACTCAAAGATTTATTGGTTGGGTTCGGGAGTTAGTTATGCACGGGGAAAGATTAGCATCCCCACAATGCCCGTTGGTACCTACTAACTATGTCTCACTTTGGTCTCGGTTAAATTGGTTCTATTTAGTCTTTATTTAGATATAATCCTCTTAAATGCATGAAGTTTTGGAAGAAAGAAAATCTGAGTTTTTAAAGAAAATTAGATCACCCATGCACTTCGAAGATATGAGGTACACAGGGCTTTTTGTGAAAACAATGTCCGAATTGGATTTTTAAAAAATTGAATGTTTTGTATTAGGCATAAGAGAGATACTAACACATAACATTGCCTTGTAAATTTTATTGAAAAAATAAATTTTAAATATGAATGCACGATAATAATTACAAAAGGAAACATGTTAGTAAAACAAAAAAAGAGAAATACAATAATATCATAAATAAGCAATCACAAACAAAGGAATGTGAAAAAGAGGGACAATCGAAATGTATCTCATAATTGACTTCGATTATTAAAGAATAACCGGGTTGACAATTTTAGAGACAGGTCTGAATTTTGTGGTAATTTGAGTGTTAAAGATGATTTTAATAAAAGCAGTTTGAGGCACTTAAAGGAGAGAAAATTTTGGATTTTTTCGTGGTAAAGCAGAGTTAGAGTATCCCCTCAGAGAGGTAGGGTTGAAGTATCCCCAAAGATAGAGTTAGAAAAATATTTAGGAATAAAAAGAAAATTTAAATCTTTAATTAAAAATAGGGTTAGAGCATCCTCTTAGAGTAGCGGGGTTGGAGTATTCCTAAAGATAGCGTTAGAAAAATATTTAGGAATAAAGAAAAAATTTAGATTTTTAATTAAATATAGGACTGGAGTGTCCCTTCAGAGCAATGGAGTTGGAATATCTTTACTAGCAAAAATTTTAATATGAAATCCTTTTTCATAATTTTTTTATTTTAACCTTGATCTGAGTAAAATGGGGCTAGTGTTGTGGGGGAACCAACCGGATGCATTTTGAGGCATTCAAATGTCTCAATAAAAGAAGATCTAAAAATTAAGTTGAAAACAGGGGATAGCATCGTGTCATCTCCATTCCTAAATTTTTTTCGAGTGCATCCGAAGGCTTTAGAGGGCAAATGAGGTACCATTGGAAAGGTAACTCAATAAGGTTTAGTATAAAAATATTTCAAAAATCCTAGAAAATCGTTTTCTAGGTACAATTAATTTTCGAATTTAAGTATGTCTAAACACTGGTAGCATGTATAAGGAAAAGGGCATGATAGACTTTGGAAAATTGTTCCAAACTTATTCGGAATTGTTAGATCATGAAACAATACCTTTTCGGTACGGGAATTTTGTGAACCTTTTAGGAAAAATATTTAAAAATTTATTAAAACTCATCTGATGGGGCAAAATAGCCCAAACAGAATGTTGCACGCTGGTTCTAGGGGTTTTGGATAGCAAAGGTTCGAAAAATCATAACTCCTTTATCTGGGAAATCTAAGAGCAAATAAGACATTGTTAGAAAGGTAATTTGCTGACTTTAAGGAAAAATATTAGAAAAATCAAAGAAAATATATTGTGATTTAAAAATGATTTTTCAAATTCGGACTATAGAATTGCCTAAGCAAAACCAAGGAGAGTATTCGATATTCTAGGTTTCTTGAGGGCCGAATTTGATTTATGGACATCCGAACATCGATAACATAGAAAAAGAATGACAAGGCATCAAGAGTTCATTCCAAAATTTAGGAGTAGTTTGGGATAATTAAACAACTCGTTGATTGTGCCATAAAGGTGTTAGACTCGATATCAAAGCTTAGTATTTTTTGACTAAAAAGAGGTTATGTTTGCTTGAAAAAACATCTTTAAACTTGTATTATCAAGAATCCAAAGCTAAAGTGTTTGCTTTGTCCCCAAGATTAGGAGATGAATTTTATGAAAGCATTGAGTTCATGCTATTCTTCATCTATTGAATATAGCATGAACTTAACTTTGGGATTTCTTTTAAAAATTAGATTTTTAACAAACAAATATGCATCTTGATAGGAGTGACATAAACAAAACATAACATGCACTAAGATGAATAAGGACTAAACATGCAAACACACACAAGTGACATATTAACATGAAAATAAGTGACAAAAATGTGAGAAGATGACAAATAAGGTGTATGAACATATTTAACCAAAAGAATGCAGGTTGAAGTTGTCAAGACAATATTTTTATGTCATGAGACTCCTTAAAACACAAGAAAATACATGAATATACACAAGACATGTTAAGCTAAATATTTAAGCATGTGTTAAGCATGACAAGATATTTGGCCTACAATGCAATATCAACGCATCAAGACAACATCAACACTCTAAGACTACCATAAACAAGGCAGCAATAATGCATGAGAACTTTAAAAGGGTCATGGTAACATGGAAAGGTCACTAAGAGGATGAAAATGCTGAAAAATCAGAGAATACGCAGAGTCAAGTGGAGAAAATTTACCAAAAGTTTCAAGCTTTAGCCCTTTCTCTGAGCAGCAATTTTGAACTCCACCTTTTTTTAGGTTGAACAGCAAAATAGTGATGAAAAGGAGGGGCTTTTTAGTTAGGTATGGATAAACGAGAGTTTTGAGGGGGACTATGGGCGAAATAAAGGTTTTCAGAAAGACTTTTGTGATGGTTTTGAAGGGATCCGAAAATGGAGAAGAGTTTTTTAGTTTTTGATAAAAGTGGGAATATTGAAGGGATAAAGGAATGATTAGAAGTGGAAGTTTTTCTGCTAGAATGTCTTTTTTTTTTGCGTTCTCCCCTTCCTCAGCCGAGTCCAAGGTTAGCTTATATAGCCATGTGGCCATGAAGATAAAAGATGAAAAAGCAAGGACATTTTAGGGTTTTGGTGCATATACCTTATACAGAGGTCAAGTATAGTGCTCAGTTGCCATGCAAACCCATTGGTTTGCTCAGCAAAAATAGTGGAGCTAGACTACTTTATGATGCTGAGCTTTAGGTAAGTTCAGCCTTGCCCTTTGACAAATTGCCTAATGTCATGAAATGCCCTCTGTCATTGGCTATTTGGACCTCAAATTTTTGTTTAAATCCAATCATAGGCCCAAAGACGAAGCTTGGTATGAATTTTGATGATTTTTGGTGTAAGAAATGTGTTTGAATCAGATTTTGAATCAGTGGTGCAGAGGCTGAAAAATGGCTCCAACTAGGCAAATATCTCTTTGTGTATCGATGCAAAACATTGTGTATCGATAAGCAAGGCAATTTTTACCCATGAGTATCGATACAATAAAACATGTATCGATACCAAGAGCAAAAATTAGTTTCCAGTCTCGAGACACAAGCTTGTATATCGATATATTATGCCAAAAATCACAATTTTAGCTACTGCTAAGGTCTGTATTGATACAAACATGCTAGGTATCGATACCAAATCTTAGCTATCAATACCAAAACCTTTTGTATCGATACTACATGTGAAAATTCAAGTTTTAGCGCCATAAGGCCTCGTATCAATACTTGTGCACCAATATAACTTGCATGTACCTATGGCTCCCTAACCTTCCTCAACTTGGTCATAAATAGCGAGAAATTGATCCGTGTACTCATCCAAATGACTTCGATGACATCGTGGAAAACAACCTTTAATGCCTTATTTTACATTTTTTTTATGTGACCCATAGGCATTTTAGACATTCCAAAAAAATTTTTTTTCCCTAGAGCCATGTCACCTAATAGTGCCTAGCGACATGGCATTTGACAGTCATCCCTTAGTTTTTTATTTTAATTTTCGATTTTATTATCTTTCACCTAAGTCCTAGGATGCCAGAAACTGGCCCGGACAAAATTAAGTGTCTACTATTTCCTTTAAGACATATCCTCTTCCCTTCAATACACCATTATATGATACTCATTCAAAATATTTTATAATGGTTGAGTAACAAGAAAGAATAATATGTGCTATTTTCAAAGACCAACATCCTTCTTCATAACTCTTCTGATCACATTGGTATGTAATAAATAAAATCTGAGTGACACTTACACTATTGTTATGACTTGCAAGGCATGTGATTGTTCTGTTATTCTACTGGCAACAAAAACCTCCTAAATGGATAAAGAAATAAGATATAATAAACGAAAATACCAAAGAACAAAACTAAAAAAAATTATAACATGATGAGGAAAAATAGGTAGGACAGGATTAAACCAGATTCACAGTTAACTAAACTTCGAATAGACATGAATAAACTCAATCAAACTCACCAGATCAAGTCTGGAGTACAACTGAACTAATGACAAGGAACACCAAAAAACCAGATTTCATAAAAGCCCTATTTCCTGAAAATAGGCAAATCTCACTAAATGATGATTAGTAGCCTTTTTTTCAATTGGGTGGTGGTGGGAGGGGCTTAGGGGTTCTTGTGGATTGGGGGTGACGAGCAAAAATCTGCACATTACCAAGAAAACTGCCAATAGTACTTCTATTACTCTCCTTCATAAATTATCATTAATACCCACTTCAAAGTCTAGTAATGCAAGAAGATCCACTAATGCAACTAAATTCAGAAGAAAATACCCAGGTTATTCCTTTTTGAAATAATACATTTATTGTTGATTGGAAAATTAACTCATTCACAACATGTATGTTCTCTTCATTCATTCCCCTCCAATCTTAAAACATTCATTTACATTTTGATTTGAACCTTGAAGTGAAACATTATTGAAGGACCTTTAAAAGAACAAATATATCAATAAAGCATAAGCAAGCGATTTTACACTAAAATCCATCAGGAAAACAACAATCAACGAGTTCAGATTGGATGAGAGTAGAGGAAGAGGAATAAAAGCTATTCCATAGCTTGTTTTGGATAATTGCGTAAGATAAGGGAGACAATTCAGAGGCAAATAAAATATCTAACAACTATCCCTTTGCAAAGCCCCGTTTTTGAAGATCTGAAAAACTTGAGGTTGAGAAAGTCCTATCATGGATGGTTTATTCCGAGCTCTAGTTGAGAAGTATATGTGTCATGCGAGGGTGCCAAGAATTTTGAATAGGACATATAATGTCTTTGATCAGTGTAGGATTTTTGACATTTATGTGGGAGGTATTAATTGAGATAGTTCCATTCCTTATGAATGCTTAATCTCCACTCCATACCTGCATGTTAATTCCTCTAAGGAAGATATGTAAACAAATGATCTGCGTTGGTTACTTTTGGAAGAGGATCATTCACCAGTTGAGTTTCCACGATAATTGGAGTCTAGGATTGCTTTACAACTTCCATGGGTGGCTGATTATCAATCAAATCACAAAGTGGATAGGCATTTCCACCGTATCATTAATGACTACCTCAGTATCCTTAATGTTTTCCTCTGTAACGACGTCTTTTATTCTTGATCACATCTTGTCGAACAGCTGTGCCATCTGGCTCATTTTAGTGCAAACACTTTCAAAATCAGCATGCATTTCGATTCTAAACCATTTCAGCGAACTCTTCAACTTGGACTCTAATTTTGCAAGTCCCTCTCATAGTAGAACATGTAACTCCTCTGATAGTATTGTCACACCTTTCGCCAAAGCCAAGATCAATGGCTCTAATACTATTGTTATAGTCTAACTGAAAAACTAAGAAGAAGAAGATAATATTCCATAAGCAAAGGAGGAAGAAGAAGAAAAAGATAGTGAGAAAGGAAATAAGGAGAAAGAGATAGATAGTATTAAAATTTATAAATATTCCTTGTGTATTTCCTCAATCCTATCCTTTGTTACATAACAATTCCATAACAAACATGACTAAGCTGAGCTTAACAACTTGGCCCATGACAACATACTTGGTCTCAATACTGAACTACCTAATTGGCCTATAGACAAACCTATAGCAATTTCCTAAGTTTAATCGTATTCTTGGATCCGTTCTGATTTTTGTTTTCTTGTGAACCTAAAAATTGTCTTTTCAATGAACCTTTCTCATGTGACTTACTTGGTTTCAATTTTGGATCTTAAATGTTTTTAAGTCCACGGATTGTCTTCCTTCCTTGCGATGAAAATCGTTACAACAAGTTGGCATCATTATGGATTTAGATCATAATAGATTTCATGACCATAATAAGTTAGCATCATTGTAAATTTAGATCATAATAAATTTTGATCATGTTGATTTCTAAATTGTTTTAAGTTTATATTCTTTTGGACTTGAATTTTTGAAATCACACATTTATGTTTTTTTTTTTTTTACAATAAATAGGAATCGATTCAGATTTAGATCATTGTATTTTTTTTCCTGAAATTAAAATTATTACAATAAGTTCACATCATTACGAAATTAGATCATGATGGATTCCCGTCGTGTTGATTTTTAAGTTGTTTTAGGTTAACTCGCTGTAGTTTAAATTTTTGACTTATGTTTTTATTTATTATTTTTTATTAGATTTTATGACACTTTGCATGTGAAATTTTCTCTTCAAAATGAAAAAGAAAATTATGCACAAGAATACATGTTGAGTGGGAAGTTAAAAAAATGCATATTTATTAGCAAATTTACGTGAATTAAAATTATATTAAAAGATATATATGTTTAATTTTATATTAATAATAAATTTATTTAAATTATTTTTTAATAAATTTATCAATTAATTTAATATTATTTTACTTATAATATCAAATTCAATGAACCCTCTTACACTAGCATAAACAAAAGGATAATAAAAAGGATTGCTCTGGATTTAGTTACTAATTAAATTCAAACAAAGTTTTCTTCTGTCAAACTCTGCCAGCTCTGCGAACAACTTTATGCAAATAAAAATAACATTTTCTTCTGATGGCTACGACCCAATTCCCAGGGCACGAAAAAGGAGAAAAGAAAAAATCACTTTAACAGTCAAAAGTCATTGGTCTGCCGCTTTAATCTTACTATTATTTTTGTTCATTCAACCCTCCAAAAAAACTTCGTTGATTATGAATACATATATATATATATATATGTATATAGTCACACACAATACGAAGATAAATCAACTTATATCGATCAAATTTATATACTTTATAATTTTATATATGATTAAAAAATTATAATACTAATTATTAATATATATTTAAAAAATTTATTATATAAATAATTAATATATTAAAATTTATATAACTACAGAATATCTTAAATATAATTATGATACTGAAAAAATATGCAAAAATGATACGAATACATCAAATAGTAGATTTATCCTTCATGTAAAGTTTTAAATTGATCCTATATCTATATATGTTAATTGAATATGCCGTCTTATTTATGCATATTTAATGGTTTAAACATTTTTTTACATCAAACAAACAAAAAAAAATTTTAATTTTAATCAATATTTATTGTATATACAATTTACAAAAATAAAATATAAAATAAGGTGATTAAATTAAATAAAAATAATTATGTTAAAATTAAAAAAATATGTAAAATTTAATATTAATATAAACAAATTTTTTGTGTGTGTGTGTATGTGTGTGTGTGTATATATATATATATATATATATATATATATTATTTAATTAATAGGAAGCTAAGCATATGTTCTGCACTTGTGTAAGTGCCGTGTAGTTAATACACAAATAATGCCAACATTGGCTTCAGTTGTTCAAATCTGACTAAGCTCAATTGAATGATTGTGGTTGGTGAAGACTGAATTAAGAAACGGTTTACTTGAAAGTAAGAACTTAAGAAATTTAAAGACGACCAAATGGACCAAAATGTTTAAGAAAATTTCACAAATAAATTTTTATTAGATTTATCAATTCTGGTTCAAATTAAAAAAAAAATTATTTCATTTATTTGAATTTAAACTTGACCTAATTCAATTTAAACATAAAAATTAACTCAAATCTGTCTAACCTCAATCCAAACCTCAATTGCCAAGTCCAACTTGTACACATGTATAATCTTATATATTTATTTAATCTTACATAAAAGTGTGTCAAAGTCTAGTGTATTTAAGGATACTAACGTATTTACCAACAAAAAAACTTTATATATATTATTATGCAGTACGCTAGTATTAGAGTTTGTTAATTCACAATTGAGTTTTTATTTAATTTTTTAAATATATACTAAAAACATAAAATTCTTTTTTAATTTATTTATAAAATTTTTTTAATTTCACAATCAAATATACATATATATATATATATATATGTCTGCTTTCAACTAAGTTCAAGATGGCAATGAAGACCACCATGTTCCGTATCAACACGTGTCCTGTCTGTCCCTTTTGAAAGTTAAACACGTAATCTTAGACAAAACAAAAGAAAACGAAAATTTAAAATTTTGATTTTTAATCGTGGGATAGAGCTGTTTAACATAATTTGTTAATATTATCAAATACATTTTACCCATTCAAGGTATTTCTTTTTAATCAAAATAAAATTAGATGGTGTATCCAAAGATTTGATTTAGTTGAATGATGCATGTTTTCCTATTGAATTAGCGGAGTTTGAAACTCCCTTCTTGAATAATAATAATAATAATAACAATAATAATAATAAGTTTGATGTCTTGAGTTTTTAACATAAAAGTTGAATGATTTGTGGGAAAAAAATTGATGGTCAAAGTATTCTTTATGGCCTGAATGAGAGGTGTTAATTGGATTGGGTTGGACATGATTTGAGTTACGTTGGGTTTGAATTATTTTAAATTTTTTTTAGAATGTTTTGGTTTTGATTTTTTTTCTTAAAGTTTTGGACAATTTCTAATTTTAGTTTAATTTTTTTATTCGGACAGGTTGAATTCATTTTAGAATTTTATGTAAGATGCAACAATTTTAGCATCTTTTTCATGTTTGGGTGGAGTCCAACTTTAAGATTTTCAATTCGAATTATCTTGAATTTAAATTTATTTAGATTTTTTAGTTATTTAAGATTTATTTTTTTTTTAAATTTGAGCCTTTAAACTTTTTTTTTCGTCAAATCAAGTTCAAAAATTTTTTCTAAACAATTTTTAAGTTTGAGTTTCATTTTGCTACCAATAATGATTATCATATCATTATGCTGGCAAGAAGACTGGATTGGTCCATAGGGTTGCCCATTGGGCTGGTTAAATCAGGTTTGGATTTTATCACTTTAGATCGGCTTGTTTCGTATAAAAAAAATTCATATCATTTTAGGTTTACGTCAATTTAAATTTGATTAATTTCAATTCAGTTCATTTAAGATGTTAATCTTTTTGATTTGACATTTGAATTATTTGAGTTTGATAATCGATCGATCATTTTTCAGTTTAATTGTTGATTTCAAAATCAAATTTACTTAACTTCAAGTTAGGTTTTTTTTTTTTTATTGTTTGGATTTGGATTATTTTATATTTGAATTAATTTTGTTTCAAATTATTTCGAATTCGAGTTGAATAAGTTTGATTATTGACTTTCTTAATTTAATAAACTAAATCTTTTAGATTCGACTCAACTTTTATAACCCAAATTACTAGATAATTAAACAATCAACTGTCTTTTTTTATATATATATTTAAAATTATAATTTTTATTACTAATATTAAAAATTTAATATTTTAATAACAGATCATATGGTCATTAGCAAATCTATTGTTTTCAATTTCTAAACAATAAGAATATTAATCTTCTACTTATATTGTTATCAATTAGCTAAAAATTAACTTGCTATTTTCCAAAATAGAGTTTCACAATGTACGCTACTAACTGGATAATAACTACATATATGTGTATATATATATATATATATATATATATATGTACATACAGACACACCAATTGGATAATAACAATGTCATATATAAATATATATGTATATTTTAATATTTCCTGCATTGCATGACTTGTGACAAATGGCCTATCCGCCGTCGGGCTGTGTGGTCCCTGTTGATCACATCACATATGACTACTGAACATTTTTTTTTTTTTTTCAAAACGCAGTCACATAAAAACAAGCATGAGAACCCAAAATTGTCAATGAAGTACTACTCTATTCAATTTCTTCAAAATATATTCATTTTTTTGTTTTATTTATTTTTATCGACTCCATTGCTAATGTGACCATGCCGTATCCCAAACGGACCCAATTTTATTGACTTAAATTATGACTTCCAATTATTTTCTCACTTTTTTTTTATTGTATCATGCTTCTTCAATCCCATTTTATTTTAGAAAAATTTAGATTCAATCTCTAATATTTACAATTCTTTTATTACTTTTGTACGAAAGAAAAAGCAATAATTTTCTATATATTTTAAATAATAAGTATATATTAAACATATAGTTGTATATTTATATAAATAAAGAAAATTAATAAATGGTGAAAAGTTTTATATTAAAATATACTTTACCGCTTTAAACACAAGTATAAAATTTAAAGTACGAAGATAAAATCAATGAAAATTTTATTTTATTTTATTTATAAAATATATTCATTTAATGATAATTTTTCAATAAAATTAGAATTTATATATATTGAATGAATGCTGTTAATATTTATAATAAAAGGAATTAAAATGATAGTTTATAAATATAATGAGAAAAAGTCTAACCAAATGAATTAGGTGATTTTTTTTAATATTTATTACTCCCTTCGTCCCAAGGTATTAGTCTCCTATTGATTAACAAAGTCTAAGAAAAAAAAGCTTTGATTTTAGCATATATAATATTAAATTATTATTTTTTTATAAATTTTATGTTCCTTAATTTCTAATGCAAAAAATAAAAAATCATGAAAATAAATTTTAGAATATAGAAAATGTAAGAGATTGAAGTGTTTAAGAAAAAGAAAGAGAACATAGTTTTGGGATATCCGAAAAGAAATGATGAACAAAAAATGAGACAAAGAAAGTAATACTTATTAATAATATTATTATCGTATCAAAATTTGAGTATAATGTTATAGAAGTATCTTGCGTGTCTATTTATTTTCTTAGCCACAAAAGCGTCCATACTGAATCATATTATTAGTTTTAATTTACTAAAGTTGGATCAATATTGAGGCTATGGTTGTTGCAAAATAACATTTTAGATATTAGGCATAGTCAATGGAACTTTTCAACTAATTTCATTTATTTTGGCATGGATATCTGGATACCTTTCCCTTGGTATTTGGATGCCCTAAACATTTGTCAACGAGTTTCATGTTTTATGCACGGGTATTCTAATACCCTTTTCCTTGATATCCAAATGCACTAAGCCATTTTCAAATAATTTGATGTTTTATGCATGGGCATTCGAATGCCCTTTCCATGATCTCCAGGGCATCAGAATCTCCCCTTTGATCTCAAACAAAAATGATTTTCCCAAGAAGTTAATTCAGATGCCCACTCAATTATATTCGGATACTCGACTCCAAGTAATGTTGACTTATATTTTCTCTAGGCATTCAGATGCCTCCTTATGAGCACTCAAATGCCCTTT
>JBBYHM010000020.1:4596212-4615164 GCA_038381775.1 Adansonia rubrostipa | reverse complement strand
CTTCTTCTTGACTATATCCTTTGGCTACTAATCTAGCCTTATTCCTAACTATTATTCCATTCTCATCAAGTTTGTTCTTAAAAACCCATTTAGCACCTACAATGGGATAATCACTAGGTTTCTCAACTAAATTCCAGACTTTGCTTCTTTCAGATTGGTTTAATTCTTATTGCATGGCTATGATCCAATTATCATCTTTTAGAGCCTCATCCAAATTCTTGGGCTCAATTTGTGAAAGAAAGGCTACATAATTGCATGTATTTCTAAGGGGTGATCTAGTTCTTACCCCTTGCTTTGATCACCAATTATCTCACCATCTTTGACATAAGTCAACTCTCTAGGATGATTTCTTTCCCTTTCTACTTGAGTTGGCTCATGTAGTTCTTTCTCTTTTGGATCTTTTTGATTTTGCATTATTTGTCCTTACTCCTTATGTGATGTGTGTTCTTGGTAAATCTCTACATCATCATTATCAATAGGTAACTTTCTTAAGGTTGAGTTAGCTTAATCAAATATAATATGTATTGACTCTTTAACAACTAAAGTTCTCTTATTAAACACTCTATAAGCTTTGGAATTTGTTAAATAACCAAGAAAAATTTTTTTATCACTTTTTACATCAAATTTACTAAGATTGTCCTTTCCATTATTTAATATAAAGCATTTACATCCAAAAGATAAAAGTAGATAATGTTAGGTTTTCTTCCTTTAAAAAGTTCATATGGAGTTTTCTTTAGAATTGGCCAAACCAACGCTCTATTTATAATATAGCAAGAAGTATTAATAGTTTCGCCCAAAAATATCTTGGTAAATTATTTTCACAAAGCATGGTTCTAGCTATTTTCTCTAAGGTTCTATTTTTTCTTTCAACAACTTCATTTTGTTGAGGAGTTATAGGTGCCGAGAAGTTATGGCTAATACCATATTCATTACAAAATTTATCAAAACCAAGGTTTTCAAACTCTTTTCCATGATCACTCCTTACACTTAAAATAGAATAACCCTTTTCATTTTGAATGATTTTGCAAAAAGTAACGAATTTTTCTAAGGCTTCATTTTTAGAGTGTAAGAAAAAAACCCAAGTAAACCTAGAGTAATCATCTACAATAACAAATCCATATTGTTTACCACCTAAGCTTAATGTCCTAGTAGGACCAAAAAGATCAATATGAATAAGTTGTAATACCCTAGTAGTTGAGATAATATTAATTGGTTTGAATGAAGCTCTTCAAACCTTGGATGCATGCATCACATATTCTATCATTATCAAATTTTATTTTTGGCAATCCAACAACAAGGTCTTTTCTCGATAGTTTAGAGATTACATTCATATTAGCATGTCCTAATTTTCTATGCCACAACTAATGCAAGTCATCATTATTAGCAACGAAATAAATATTTTAAGAAGATAAATAATCTAGATGCATAACATAAACATTTCCTTCTTTATGTCCCACAAAAACAATTTTGTTTGTCTTAACATCAACAACTTGACAATTAATTGATTCAAAAATAACTTTCATGCCTTTATCACACAATTGACTAATACTAAGGAGATTAAGTTTAAGACCTTTGACAAATAGAACATTTTCAATGTTGGATGAAGAATTGTTACCTATGGTTCCAATACCTTTGATTTGTCTTTTTGAGTTATTACCAAAAATAACACATCCTTAATCTTTAGGCTTTAGCTCCACGAATTGATTTTGGTCACCAGTCATGTTTCATGAGCATCCAATATCAAGGTGCCAAGAATTTTCTTTTGTTGAATTTGCCTTGAAGCAATGCTCTTCCTCCTACAACCATAAAATCATATTTTCTTTTTAGGTACCCAAACTTTCTTGGGTCCTTGAGTATTAGTGCTCAAAATTTTTTTGCCTTTTGGAATCCATTTTAATTTTATAGCTTCATCTTGAGATGTGTGAACACCTTTGGGAACCCATATTCTCCTAATAAGTTTCCCTCTATAGGTGATAGTTTTTAAGGAGCATGTATGGAATGTGTGACCAAGTTTAAGGCAATTTGTACATCTGCTAGATGCATCAAATGATTTGTTCTTGAAGTGAGTTTCTTTCTCAATTCTATTATAGCCCAAACCATCTTTATCAAAGAATGCCCTTTGTGTTTCTAGCATGTTATTTAATTTTTGTTATGCCATAAAAAATCTTGTAAACGAGTTATGCAAATTTGTGTTCTTCTTGGTTAGATCATCAATATTAACTTGTAACTCATCTACTCTTTTCTTAAGATCATTATTTGTTATGCTTAGTGTTTCATTTTCTTCCTTAAGTTTAGAATTCATTTTCTTGTATTTCAAATTCATAACTTCGAATTCTAATGCTAATTCATTAAATGCATCTTGTAATTCATCAAATGAGTAAGTATTAGCATTAAAAGATACCTTGGGCTCATCATGAGCAATGAGCATAGGTTAGCCACTTCCTCATCATCATTATTGGAAGTGTCACTATCACTTTATGTGGCCGCTATTGTCTTCTTCTTTTGCTTCTTCGGGTTTGATTTTTTCCACATTGGACATTCAAATTTGATATGTCCTGATTTCTTCCACTCATAGCAAATAATTTGTTCTTTCTCTTTCTTGCTTGAGTCTTCCTTCATCATTTCTTTTCTAGGAGGTCCTCTTCCTTTGTTCATTCTCATGAATTTATTGAATCTTTTTGCAAACATAGCTATTTCTTCATCTTCCTCGACCTTTTCATCATCATCACTAGGTGTGGTTGATTTAAAGGCAACACTTGCCTTCTTTGATGGTTTTGTCCATGCTTGATCTTTATTTCATAGGTTAGAAGAGAACCTATAAGTTCATCTAAAGAGAGTATGTTGGGATCTTTGGATTCTTCAATTGCTGTCATTTTTGCTTCCCAAGATTTGGGAAGACTATTAAGTAACTTCTTTACCATCTCTTTATTTGGATAGGTCCTTCCAAGTGCCTTCAACCCATTGATGACGTTCGTAAATCTATCTGACATTTCTTTAATGGTTTCATCCGTCTTTATCTTGAACAATTCATAGTCAAGTGTGAGCATGCTTATTTTAGATTCTTTAACTTGATTTGTTCCTTCATGTACGGTTGCTAACTTGTCCTACACTTGCTTTGCATTGTCACATAGTGCGACTCTATTGTACTCACTTGAACCAAGAGCACAAAATAATGTGTGCATGGCCTTAGCATTTAGTTGTGCCATTTTGGTGTCTTGTTCATCCCATTCTTCATCCCCCTTTGGCACAATGCAATCTATAACTTTCTTTTTTGGAATGAGCGGACATTGACGATGATTTCCATACTTCATAGTCGTTTGCTTGGATAAAGAACCTAATCCTTATCTTTCAATAAGAGCAGATGTCACCATTGAAAAGTTGAGGTCTCTTGATGGAATGCCCTTCAAGTCCTATAGCATTTGCATTTGTCTCAAATGCCATAAGACAAACTTCATCTTGGCTTTTCAACTCTTGTGGACTTCTTGAGGCTTTGATTACAATGTTTGCATTCTCCATTTTTAAGCTATCAAGGATCGTTTCTTAAGGTTATAAGACCTATAATAGAGACCAAAGCTCTGATACCAATTGTTAGCTTTAAAGGCGAGATTAAACCAAGAGGGGGGTGAATTGGTTGTATAAAAACTTTGTAAATTTGAAGTAAATAGAAAATTAAAGATAAGATAAGGAAGAGAAAAACCAACAATGGATGTATAGAGGTTCAATCCTTTAACTCAGCACCTACGTCCTCTCTTCTTGGTACTTTCTTACTAAGGTGATTTCCACAATTCACTAAAGAAATTGTTACCTTTAAGGTTAAGGTATAACCTTACACAACTATCTTTTAAGGTTTAGATAGAACCTTTTAATTACTTTGAGAATTATACCCCGAACTCTCAACTATTTTTTTTGACTTTCACATAACCCCTTTTATGAAATGAAAGAAGTGTTTTGTAAACAAATTGAACCTCTAGTAGAAAGGTGTTTGCTGGAATTTAAGTACAAGATAAATGAGATACAAATAGACTTGAAGAGTATGAATTTATACAAGTGAAAAATTATGAATTTGATGATTTTGAGCTTTTGTTGTTTAATGATTCAAATGAAATATGTATCTTTGCCTCTTCAGCTGTTTGGAACCTCCATTTATAGCTGCAAATTGATTCATAGATGTTGGGCATTTAATGTGGTGGTTGGAGAGCCGTTGTAGCCTTCATAAATGCTTATTTTCGTTCAATCCCGCACTATAGTATCGATACAATACCAATAGTATCGATACATAATTCAAAAAGGTGATCGTTACAACTTGTTGTATCGATACTAGGGTATGAGTATCGATACTAAGCAAGCCGTATCGATACAGATACCTTTATATCTATACATACGAGGGTTTCAGCCAAACCTAGGCTACTACCAAACCTTGTATCGATACTCATGGAGTAAGTATCGATACTAAGCAGCCCGTATCGATACATACACACTTGTATCGATACATTTGAAGGATTTATAAAAACCTTGGCTACTGCCAAGCCTTGTATCGATATTCATGGAGTGAGTATTGATACTAAGCAACCTGTATCGGTACATACACAGTTGCATTGATACATTTGAGAGGTTTTATGCATAGTATCGATATACATTTCTTTGTGTCGATACTAACCTTCAAAATTGTTTGTGAAATGATTTTTATTGACCCAAACACATCTCAATAATTTTTGGCAAATTACAAACTTAACATTTTTAAAGATGCTTTTCAATTTAAACACCAATATCAAGTTGAGTATTAATTTAATTTAAGTTGTTTGTTATATCAAAACCGAAATCAAGGTTAACAGGTTTGAAATGTTGGTTCTTATATGCCCTTAAGCCAATCAAATTGGATAAGAAATCTACAGATAATAATGCAAATCAATCACTATTCTTTAGTGATGCAAGGTTTTGCTTCATGTTAGTATGACAATAGTAGTTATTTAAGTATTAATTGGATGACGGGACATAATAGATCTTGTAAAAAAATTATAAAACAGATACAATTATGAGATCTTTATATATCAAGACCATGTCTCTAAAATTATTCTTGATCATTGTAGTGCCAAAACAAGACATTGTCATGCTGAAAGGCTAGTACATGATAAGCCTTTTTACTTATGAAATAAGCAATCGGTCTTATAAGTTGAAGTACGAGGGATACTTGGGATAACATATAAGTGCTATCTGTTGAGCAAGTTCATTAAATATGGTTTACTTTGAGAACTCCCTTTAGTATTGCCACTCAAATGACCATGGAAATGTTCTCACATGCTAGTTGTATTAATACTCCTCAGACTTGATACCAGATCATTTTGTATAAGGAGTATCATTTGATTTATTTGAAATAGGTAACAAAAGTGATGCTTAAGGTAGGGTATTTTAGGTTTTACATGAATCTGACAATAGTGAATGAATGATCAAGAGAGGCTTCTTCTCTCCAAGTGACACTAAGAGATATATCTCGTCTGTTCTTAGCTTTAGTTAACTTGATAAATTCTCTGGCCAAAGTAAGATTAGTTTAGGAAAATGCATTTCTTTGAATTCATGAGGTTAATCATAAGTTGTAAGAACTAACATGGATTGTTAGCATTAGTAAACACTACATAATGCTCGTACTTATTTTGAGTATTTAGTGAAATGATAGAATTACACCAATAAGTTATCTTGTAAAATGCTTAGATGCGAATCTTAGCATAACAGAGTAGGAAAATCTTGTTATAAATAGGTCTCAGCTGTCTAAATGAATTGCTTGTTCGACAATCTCATATAGCTATTATGAAATAATTGAGAAATTGAAGTATCCATCAATTTGTTGTTAGACACTTGTTAAAATTAATCCCTTAAAAGTTTTGAAATTTATTTAAAGTGATTGATTTTAAAATCTAGAGAAAGACTGGGCTCCGGAGTCATTACGTGTGAGAAAGGAATAGCTTCCTCTCAGAATGCCCAAAAATCAGTACCATCTAACTATATATTATCCTAAATATTATTTTCTCGATTTTAAATTTTAATATTCAACTACAATCCTTGAAGAGTACCATAATAAATTTTAAAATGAATACAATAAAAAAGCATGGCAAGCACACTCACAACTTAAAGTTCATCTTAATTCGCCTACCTCCAATGCGATAATATCCAAACACTTTGGGGAAACCCCTCACCAAAGATTACCTTTGTTGAGGGTGTATTTAGGTCATTCATAGTGGGGCAACCTCACCTCACTAGCCCTTCCAATGTCCAATTATGTAATTGAACTTCTAGCCCTTCATTTTTATTTTATTTTATTTTTTATTATTTATTTTATTTTATTAGTTTTTTTTTAAAATATATTTAGTTAAAATAAATGTATTTTTAATATAATTTTATTATTTAATATATACTTTTAATACTTATATTTATTAATATTAATATAATTGTTTTAATTTTTAATTATTATTCAACATAAATATAATTTTATTTGTATATTATTATTTTAATAAATTTTAATTATTTATTATATATATAAATGCATACATGTTAATCAAATGTTCTTATGATACTTTTTATTCTCACATGACCACCACTGCTACTTTTAAATCCAAACACATTCTAATCTTAATCTTTCCGTTATAATAACTAATCTTATCACTATTTTTATTTTTAATTTTATTGAAGTGACTTTCACTGCCCATTTACCCCACAAGTCAAGTCAGCAGAAAAACGCAGAAGCAAGGGGTGCCCAAAGCGCAACCGTATGCAAGTCAGGCATACCGATATTTAGGCTGAGTCGATAGACATGAAGTTGAAGGCCATTATACAAAGTGAACCCTGACTGAGTGCTCATAGTTCTCTTGCACCCCAGTGTCAACGTATCTCTGATCTTCAAACTACACCAATCACCAAGATGATCAATTCAACCAGTAACAAGAAGAATTAATCGGAAATCCAAAATTTTAGGAGGTAAATAGTTCATTTCAGCAATCACTCTTTCGCAGTTATAAAATATACTTGGGTTTACTATATCTGAACTCTTCAGTTCCTTAAATTTTTCTTAAAATATCCATGTTTCTAAAATACCCATGTAAAACGTAGATATCTAACACATTAAAATATAATCCTCCAAATATATGAAAAAACTATTTTAAAAAATTGAACATATTTGTCTATGTCAGATACACACTCATATAGACACTCACGAAGTTTGAGTAACATAGCACTCAACTAGTGCAATGCTTATTGTTATTAGATATGGCCAGCCTATATCTCAACTCAAATGCACATTATTGCGACTAAATTACAGGAATAACATGATTCTCTCTCTACCGACAGATAAAATAAGTTAACCCGCATAGTATTTGCTTCTACACAGAATGCTTGCAATTAGTCGTAGAGCTGTCCTTAATTATGTCTTTGCCCCAGGAAAAGGGGGTGAAAGGAGATGATTAGCTTTCATCTACTCCATCTGACCAGCTAATGTAGCACGATCCTCATCTTCAGCATCTAATTCTTGCTCCACACCTCTCACCTGTATCACAATTCTCCATAAGGAAAACCAAACACAAAGGAAGCCAAGTGCTAGTTCGACTCAAATATGTAACTATCTTTTATTGCTACATCCACTTGTATCAAGTGGCGTGCGATATGTGTCTATCTTTGGGACAAAAGATTTACCAAAAATTAAAATAATAACCCATTCAAAGCAATAACATATACTTTGAAGCCCAAGAACAGTGTATATTTTGAAATTCAAGAATGGTTTGAAAGAAAGAGTTAATAGTCAGGTACTATCATATAGGTCAAAACTGAGGGCATTCACTTCTTTATTTATTTATTTATTCTTGTTAGCAATGGCCACCGAATCTCTCAAACCAAATTTTCTCAAACTATAAAATATATCATTTGGTTTAGTTGGATCATCAAGAACGAATCCTGCCAGTCTTATGTTACTAGTTACCACAATATCTGATACATAACGAAGATTCTACCATGACATGCATAAACATCACCTGCACCATTATTACCCAACCCGAATCCTGATCATAATCATGTAATCATTGAAGAAAAGCAGTAAACCCACTGTTCCCAAACATTATGACTGCATCATAATAGGTAATCTCCTAATGTAGATATTCTAGTTAAATATGCATCATAAAATAGCATATACATATATATATATATATGTAGTTAAATATGTATCATAAAATAATGTTGATGCCAACCTATAGATTTATTCTCATTTAATGCAATTCAGCACCTATGTTCTGTAACTATTCATCAGACTCCTTCCTGATACAACAACCAGTGCTTTCTGCTTCACTTTGAGAACTAAAAAGCAAGAGCATACCCCCTTGCAATCTTCACAACAAAAGAAATAAACTTAACGGGTCCCTAGAGCTAATCATTAATATGAATAAAACGCTGCATCAGCACATGCATTAAGACAGACCAGACAAATCACTTCTCCCAACCCTCAGATGTTTTCGGATGCCATGGGTAAAGACAGTATGGCCCTTATAATTGCACCAAAAGGCAGATGACCAACGCACTTCCTATATAGCATTACCAAACTAAAAAATGGTTTCACACTAGATTATAAATGCTTCTTATCCTATTGTGTCTGGTAATTTAAACAGAAGGATTGGATTGAGAATTGGATGAATTTTACTTGACTCTATCATCCAAAGAAGGGGGATGGGATTGATATGATTTAGAACAGATTGGAATACAAAGTTGTACTGATAAGTCAACTCAACAGGGAAAAACGTGGTATGATTTGACTTTTCCCTTACCTTACTATGTTTATTCACGTATGCTTTTTCTTCAAAGATTTATTAGGTATGTTTTTGTATCATCCTATTATATTTTTAATTATTTACATAAACATGCCATACATAAAACTTATCCCTTTCCCTCACTTAATCCTGTGTGAACTAAACACAACAAAGCAAAAGCAGTACTTTTCCTTTTCAAATATCACTGATTTATCCTATTCTCTCCATCCATCTTCGTACTAAATGCATTCTGAATAAAGTATAATGACAGTTATTAGTTATTACCTCAGGTACATAATGCATTAGCATATTTTCAATGCCAGATTTCAAAGTGACAGAAGAGCTTGGGCAGCCACTGCATGCTCCTTGCATTTTCAATTTGACTATTCCTGTGTCTCTATAGAAGCAAACAGGAATCGTTAAATCAAAGCCAATTCAAAACAGCAAATAAACAACATATGCATAAATATTTTAGAAACAATTTACACTGATAAAGGACAAAAGGAAGCTTACGGATCAAATCCCCGATACTCGATATCCCCACCATCATCTTGCACTGCTGGTCGAATTCGAGTCTCCAGCAGTTCTTTGATCATTGCTACTATTTCAGAATCATCCTGCATCATGCAGTGGCATGTCTATGATTTATGACAGATCTTTGCCATTATGAAGATGGTTATTTTGATTAAAAAAGATACTGGAACAGAAAGGAAGGCAATTAACGCTTAGATTCTCCACAAGTTGAAGATACACTTGTGATGTTGCTATCATATCCAAATTATACTTTTTCTTTTCACATTTGTATACTTTTGACCTCCTTTTGTCTCTTTAAATATAATTCTCCTATCCTTTACCCAATCAGCTTATTCGTACGAGAATTAAACACAACCTCTAAAACATGAGGGGAGAGAAGAAAATTAAGAATTAATTATCATGCCTAAACATTGCAATTGGAGACTTCTTTTATTGGTTATGACATAAATTTTAAACTCAAGACAGGCCTCAAGCTTAACTGCCTACTTCATTCAACCTGAGCCTCCTTCAAAGCCTCTCAAACCATGGTAGTACAGCATAATAAAATTCAAGAAACAGACAATCTTAAAACTCAGATACAGAGTGAAAAAGCAAAAGTTTATGCCAGTTCACACCCACCAGTGAACAGATAGGGTGTTACCTATTCCAAAAATTGGAAAAACTGAAGTTAGAAAAAGTACCTCATGAATAGTAGTGTCCTTAGCTGCTGCAGTTTCTGAGTCCAGAAACAATGGCTGTCCGGAGGAATAAAAATCCATAATTGCAGCAAAAATTTCTGGCTTGAGGAGATCCCAAGAAGCATCATCAGACTTTGTTACAGTAATAAACTCTGATCCAAAGAAAACTCGAGTAATACCTGTATTGCACGGTAACAAGATTCACTTCACTCATCCATTCACCAATCAAATAAATATATACAGTCTAAAACCAATCTACAATAAGATTGAATTTTTATCTGAGTAACTCGAAATAACAATTTGAGTAGAGTTTGAAACATTAATAACAGAAAATAGTAGCATTTTTTATTCATTTAAAGTATTGCTTCTATCAGTTAATTGCACAAAAGAACTAGTTTGGGAATTTGGTTGTGATTGAAGCCAACAAAAATTAACCCATGTTGCCTCCTTTAAAACATATCTTCTTCCCTTCATTACACCATTATACAGAACTCCTTCAGAACTTTTGATGATGGCTGGATAGCATAAAAGAATTATTTGTCCTATTTAAAACATCTTTCAAAAAGGAATAGCATCCTCTTTACAACTCTTATGACCACATTACTCTGTAATAATCAAATCTACAAGACACCCACGTTACTGTCATAACTTAAAAGGCCTGTGGTTGCTTTGTTAGTCTACCACTGACAGAAACTATGGTTAAAAAATAAGATTAAATAAAATAAAAACATCAAAAGAATGTATATAAAGATTATAACGGGAACAAGAAAAATATCCAGGACAGGACTAAACCAGATTCATACCATATTGCAACTCCAAATAAACATGAACATGCTTAATCAAATTCATTAACTCAAGACTGAAGTACCATGGAACTAAAGACAAAGAAAATCAATAAAATAGATGTTGAGACCTGCCTATGTTACTTCTATCACCTTCCTTTATAAAATGTCACAAATACCCATTTCGAATTTCACTACTGAATTGAGAAGAAAATGGCCAGGTCATTCCTCTTTCACATAATACCTTCAACTTCGATGGGACCATTAACCCATTCACAATATGTAGCCATTCATTCCCCTCCAATCTTATTTGACTTGAACTGAAGTGAAACATTATGACAGGAACTTACAAAGAACAGCAATATCAAATGCAAGGCTATTGAAGCATCAAGGAGCAATTCTACACTAAAATCCATTCAGAACAACAATTATCATTGAGTTCAGATTGGAGGAGAGGAAAGTGAAGAGTAATACAAGTTTCTCTGTAGCTTGTTGCGGAGATTTTCATAGAAAGGGAAGACAATTCTGAGGCAAATGCAATAACTTAGAACTGTCCCTTTTCCAAAAACTGAATTTTCTGTAGATTAGTTTGATTAATGACTTCAACAAACTATTTTGTTTTTGCTTGCATATCATTTTCACCTTTTGAATTCATCTTGGTAAAAACACCTGAAATTTGGTGTAGACTATAAAGGTGCAAGATAGTCAAGCCGCTAACTAGCTGCTTGCATTCTACTTCAGAAAAACTTAAATTCAATTCAGTAACTGTCAAGTCAAACTCGAGATCATGTCGCCCGGTCTTCTAGAGAGCTAAGTTTGAGCATTTTAATCTAGTTCTCAAACAGCTTGCTGCCCTAAATCCTAATCAAACTTTTATATTTAATATACTTTTTATAATTATATGACAAACACATAAATAAAAAAATTGTTTGATTTCAACAGCTCATGCTTGACGTCAAATCAAGCTTAATTGAGTGGCTCTAGAGAAGCTTATTACTCTGGCTCCCTTTTTTTGGTATTAAAGGCTGCCAATGTTTGAACCATGATCACTCAAACTAAGAGTAGCGCTCTTCCAACAGAGCACATGGAGGCTGGCATAAACTCAGACCTCACTGTCAGAGACAAGCCTTAAGCATTGTTTTTGGAATATAGGAAATTGAGTCACACAATGAGAGGTAGCCCTCTCTCATCCCATAAATCCCACTCCTTCCCTCCCAAGATGAAGTTTTCAAGCTCTATATGCAATATTACAGCCACAGTTTCATTTAGACATGACGATTCATATATTTGCGCCGTGTTACTTTCCTATGTCCTAATAGTATAACTTCCGTGTTCTATTGTGTTTCAGTTATATTTTCCACACGTCATGTTCGAGTCATTTAATCATGCAATGTCCACTCAGAAAATAATGACATAAATATTTCCTCTAATCTATTATGCTCACTCTTACCATCAATTCCATACAAGGCCTTGGCCAAGGGTGAACTCATGGCAGAACGAGCATTGGGGAAATCAGCACTCCCAACTTCCATAACAGCTTTCCCTGGATAAAACATCAAAGACGAAGGATTGGGGGTCGATTGAGTTTGGATAAACATGCTTCTCCTTTGCCCTGCCAGTGCAACCCAATGAAAAACCACCAAATTAATTAAAAATAAAGAAAAGCCAAAACAAAACGAAACTGAACAACCAACCTCTAAAATGGGTCGATTTGAAAGGAAGCAAAGAAGTGGAGGAAAGGACGGAAATTGGGTTTCCGACCACCAGTGACGACGGCGTTCTTGAAGAAGAAAATATGAGGCGGCGTGATATTAACTGGGAAGAGAAGAGAGATTTGCATATTTGCCGATGATGTACCGCTCGCCTAATCAATCTTCCAACTCCTTTCATAGTCACCGCTTCTCCCTCTGGCCTTCCGCCTTTGCCCGAGAATCAAAGCGCCTGGCTTGATTTCTGTATTTAATGGATGTTTGGTTGAGCTATAGCTTATAGTTAGTTAAATACTACCTTGAATTTCATTTTTGACTCAAATTTTTCAGGAGGAATACATCAATTTCACTTTTCCCCTTTAATTGTATTAAATATCATAAAATTTGGTTAAAATAATAGGAGTAAGTCCGAATTTTGAAGTATGTTTTATATTACTTTCAAATTTTAAAATGATTAATCAAGATTAATTTTAACATTTTGTATTAATTAAATTCTATCACCAGCAAAATTATTAAAAAAATTAGATGGTAAATGTCTCATTGCTAATGTAACTATTGATATTATTTTTATTTTTTTCTTATTCCTTTATTCTTTTTTCGTTTTCAAATATTTATTTTCCTTTTTATAAATAAATAAATAAATAAAAATAATTTTTAAATTATAATTTAGATTAATTTTGTGAAAATATAGTTAATTCATAAACATATAAAATATTTATTTAAAATTAATTTTATAAATTTTTTAAGTTTTTGTTTCTCTCATTTTTTTCTTTTTTATGCTATCATCTTCATAAATTAACTAAAATATAAATAATAATTTATATCATAATTTAAATTAATTTTATAAAAATTAAATAATTTATAAAATATAAAATATTTATTTACATTAAGTTTTTAAATATTTTCTTTATTATATTTTTGCTTTTATCTTCTTTATCAATAAATACAAAAAAATAATTACATTATGATTTAAATTTATTTTTATAAAAGTTAATAATTTATTAGAAAATATAAAACATGATTTAAAAATTTTGAATTATATTTTAGTTATTCAAAAAGAAGATAAAATGAAAATAAAAAAAGAAAAAAGTAGAGAAATAAAAAAAAGTAAAATTAATTTTTATAAAATTAATTTAAATAAATATTTATATATTTATAAATTAATTATATTTTAAAATAATTAATTGATACACTAAATTATATATTAGTAAAATCCTTGAACTAAATTATGGTTGCTATTGTGTATAGTAGTTAGCAAAAGTAGCATCCATAAAGATTATTTTCAATTTATAAATTATTGATGCAAAACTCTAATTTTAATATGACCAAATAAATTAAATAAATTTCACAAAAAACACAAACTAAACTTTGGTAGGGGTTTATTGTATTAAGATGCATATAAAAATAAGAAACATAAAAGTAAAAGTAATGTTTATTAAAACAGAATTTTATATCAACATTTAACAATAAAGATGAAATGTATAGTTAAGAAATCATTCGTCACCTCTAAACCATAAACATGAATCAACATCAAAATTATCTTTAATTATCTCTTAAAACTACCAACCGTAGATAGCAACAAGCTCTATTACCCCAATCTTTCCTTCCTTTGTTGCTAAATAAAACAAGCTCTTTATTTAATACCTAAATAGCCTAGAATAAGCTCTCTCTATTTAATTTAATAGAAGTTTTAAGATAAGAAAGATAAATTGATCTAAGCAATAAGCATGAAAGCTCAGATTACTTAACTTTGGTTATGTTCCAATCAATAAAAAACTTGACCATAATCATTGATCATAAACTGCTGCTAATGAATAGGAAAGCAAGACAATTACGGATCAAGATTCCTAATCTAGCAAGACAATTACGGATCAAGGTCTATTTAGTTGTGCACCTGAATAAATCAAGACAAGAATCATAAACTGTTTGTATGGAAGAACATAAGCAATTTCAATAGATAATTTTTAAATAATTATGAGAATCAATTATAAAGTCATGCCTAGTGCTTTGAAATCATCCTTAACCAAAGAAAGACTTACTCACACATGCTTGATGTGTTCAAGAATAGATTCATGAAAAATTCCAACACTAATGAAAGAAAAAGAAAAAAAAATAGAGAAACAAAAAACTTAGTATGGTGGCCGGCTATAATCTCTTTCTTTTCCTCTTAGTTTTCTCTATATTCTCCTCTTTTATTTCTCCTTATTATGCTCTCAACCTCTTCTTAATTCTGATTTTTTTCTCTCTTTGAATGCCAAGATTAAGTCTCGATTTATAGTGGCTGAAAACTCTAGGTTGGAGAATCCAATTGAAACTAGGAAATTTGGATGTCACTTTCAAAATAGATTTGGTTGACCAATTCTTATGCTTTTAAAGCAAGAATCTGCTTTTACTTAAAATGCAAGAATCAAGCTTTTACTATAGAATATGATTTTTTTGACTTCAATATCTTTTCCCATATTTGTGATTCTAATATTATAAGCTCATTAACATCCTCATTAACATGTTTTTGCTTCATTCTCCAAAATAAATCTGAAATTAAAAAACAAGTGTAAG
Source organism: Adansonia rubrostipa (assembly GCA_038381775.1). Taxonomy (NCBI): domain Eukaryota; kingdom Viridiplantae; phylum Streptophyta; class Magnoliopsida; order Malvales; family Malvaceae; genus Adansonia; species Adansonia rubrostipa. The sequence goes on along the minus strand of JBBYHM010000020.1, from coordinate 4,600,129 downwards.
TAATCAAAATGAAGATAGAAAACATAACAAAAACTAATAATAGAAAATATATAACATGTGTAATTTATGAACTTATCAAATACCTCCAAACTTAGCTTTTGCTAGTCCTCAAGCAAAATAATATAAAAACAAAGTAAGAAAATCTATCTAATCCACTTTCATAGGAAATCACGGTGGCACTTAGCAAGTGACACAAGCCTTTAAACTCCCAGGTGTCCTAACAAATGAGTTTAGTCTCGTGAGGGCTTGTGAGAACAATACCAACAAACATTGCAAACATAAGGAAATTGAAATGTACTTAGAGACAAGAATTGGGCAAGTCTTCTTATAAACTAGTCAATAGCTTAAAGAATTTCACAAAGAATCATGCTTGAATTTTTATGGTTAAGTTAAACCGATATTAACATGACATATCTCAACCAAGATATTTCACATTCAAACTTCGTATCAACTTCTCACATGGGATACTCTCATGATTTTCACTCTTTATAGTAGTGGTAAAGTGTTTACGCTCCAATCAATCTCATAAAAACAATCCTATAATATGCTTACTCATCCACCCATTCTACACTATTAAAAACATGCAACTCTATGAATATAGAGATCTTTATTCGAGGTTGTAAAACATTATTAAAAATCGACCAAACTGGTTGGTTGAATTGAGAACCAACCAAGGGTCCAGTTTGGTGCATATATTAGAATCGATCTTTCATTGAATAAGTAAACAAAATGGTTCAACGGGCAAAAAAATCGATAAAAAACTAGATTGAATTGGTAAAAAAATCAATTTTTACATATTTTTTATTTTTTTAAAAAATTTAATGATCGAATATTTAATAAAGAGAACCTATCAAATCAACTAGTTCAACTGATTGAACTAGGAATTAGAGGTTAGAATGGTTTAATCTCTGGTTCGATTTTTTGAACATTGGTTCTAATGGGGATATAGGGTATAGGTAGACAGAAAAGAAATGATGAGGAATAATCCTAAAGAATTAGTAGAGCAAAGTATAACAACTAGAGCATAACATCTTGTTGGCTCAAATCTTCATTCTTAATATATCATACTACTCTAAAAGCTTATATGTTGAACTTCAATGCTCCATTAACATCTTTTATTTTATTTTCTTTCTTTTCTTTCCTTTTTTTTGCTTTTTTTTCTTTTTCTTAAAAATGAGATGTATGATACATTAATACAAACATGTTTAAGATAATTCTTTATTATCCACCAAACATCGATCTTTAAACAACAAGAATTCTATAGAATTGATTCTTTTAATAATCAAACTCAACATGCATGAATTCTAACAAAACAAAAGATCCCATAACAAGCTTCAATAATCTTTTAGAATTAGGGTAGATATTTGTTTTTCTAGGTGGATGGGTCAAATGGATTGGTTTCATGAATAAAAGGGCTTATTTAAGCTCAAAAGGCTATCCAATGGATAACAACATTATAGTAGGCAATTTAGCTTCGGAGGTATCAATCCTAATGCCTTTATCGTATGCATGTCATCGTATGTATAACTATAGTCTCAAAAAAATTTAAATCAAGTTCTAGAGAAACATGTAATCATGAGAGCACACAAGAAATAAGGTGAATTGATATGTATAATGTATTAATTATATAAGCTTAAAACGCACAGGTTTATACAAGTCAATCTTATGTTTAAACGTGCTTCTTTTCTCAATTAACACATCATCCTAACATCAATTTATGAATAATGATGTTTCAGGCTTAATTCTCATGAAAACTTCTTTTAGTAATATCCTAGTTATAGACCTACTCAATTCATATGTCATTATTGCATTTAAGGGAACTTAAACATTAAAAAAACAAAAGAAAAATTTAACTAAGGACTTAAAAAAAACGTAACAAAAATTTAAGACAAAAGATGCCTACTATTGTTAAAGTAATACTAAAAAGAACAAAAAGAAATCCTAAATCTTTCCCCTTACACTTAATCCTCACGTTGTTCTTAATGTAATATTGTTACCCTGAATGAAAAAACTAGGTGCATAAGAGTAAGAAAAAAATAAAGACAAACAATAAAAGATAAAAGGAAAAAGAACAAGAAGCATCAAATCTGTTTATTGCGTGCTCTCTATTCATTAGGTTGCCTCTCAATAAGCCCTTGGTTTAGTGTCCTCAACTTAACTTATTCCCCTTCTTAGCATTTGAGAATCTTCTAGCTCAAGATTCTTTCTCATTATAATTTTTTTGCACCTTTGCTTATTTCTTAAAAAATATTGAGGCATATAATTTCACCATCAAAATCCATGGTTAGGACCATTATAAAAATCTATTTTAGTCTTGGTAGTTTTCTTGAATGGTCTCTCTAAGAGTAATGATGTTGGCATAAATGATGAGTCCTCCATCTTAAGAACATAGAAATCAATAGGGAAAATCAACTCATTCACCTGTATTAAAACATCTTGCAAAACACCCCATGGATAAGTGGAAGATCGATTAGTAAGTTTAATAGCAACACCAATTTCCTTAAGTGGACCAAAATTTAAAGAAGCATAAATAGAATAAAGCATAATATTAATAGATGCTCTTAAATCCAACATGGCTTTTTCACATCTAGTGCTTTTGATTATGCATGGTATGGTAAAACTTTATAGATCTTTACATTTTAGGGGAAGCTTTTTTTGCAAAACAGTAGATGCATTCTCCCCCACACTTATTATCTCATTACCATTTAGTTTGCACTTGGTGTTACATAGCTCTTTGAGGAATTTGCATAACATGGTAGTTGTTTAATAGCATCCAATAAAGGTATGTTCATTTATAGCTTGCACAGGGTTTCTAGAATCTTTTTCTCTTATTCCTCATTATAGGTTGTAAACTTATTTGGAAATGGTAAAGGAATGTTATAAGAAGGGATGGAAAGTTTAAGGCTTATCTTAGCAGATGGCATGTCTGGGTATGATGATGCATTAATGTTTTCTTTATGTTTGACAACACTCTCCTTGGTTAGCACCAATCGTGGCATAATAAATGGCATTTCAAGTTGTTTTCCACCTCTTAAAGTTAGAGCCCTTGCATTTTCCTTTGGGTTCATTATAGTTTGATAAGGTAGCTTACCTAAATCCTTTGGCTCCAATCAACTTACTGTTGCAACCAATTACCCTGCTTGATTTTTCAAGCTTTGGATACTTGCCTTAGCCTGTTGTTGAAATTGCATATCATTAGTTACAAGGGTTTTAACAATGTCTTCCAAAGACATACTTAAATTTGTGGAGCTGATTATTGGAGCTTGATATGGTTGTTACATTCTTTGTTGAAAACCTTATGGTCAATTAAGAATAGAATAAGAAGTAGCTTGTTATTGATTGCTTGTATAGCTAAAGTTTGAATGATCCCTTAATCTTGGATTATATGTGTTTAAGAAAGGATTATACTTGCATTGTTAGCTTAGGAATCCACCTATGGCATTAACTTTCTCATTCAAACTATCTTGAAGTGTTAGGCACATATCAATTGTGTGGCCCATTGTAAGACAAATGTCACGTGCTTTTACTTTCTACAAATTCTCTGATACCAAATAATGCTAATGTTAGGATGAAAACATAAACTAAAACCCGATTGGATGGAATTAGAACCCTAGGATCATCTTCAAAGTCAAGCAAAGAGAACTTGATCCCAATCAAACCTACTGATTAGAACCAAAGTTATAACAATTTTAATCGCCACAAGTTACCCTGATAAAATCAAATTGAGTTCTTGTTTAAAGAACAAAGAAAAAGTTGTCACAAAGTGAAGAAACTCTCAAGTATTTTTTTTATATTCCAATCTGCTGAATTACATGAATAAGACTCCCCTGTATAGGCCATAAATCTGTAGAGCCCTAACTGAATAAGGAAATCCTAATCAATAAGGAAAAGTTTATTCCTAATCCTAATCTGATTAG
>JBBYHM010000020.1:4548164-4574774 GCA_038381775.1 Adansonia rubrostipa | reverse complement strand
TGAGTTTCTTTTTCGATTCTATTATAGCCCAAACCATCTTTATCAAAGAATGCCCTTTGTGTTTCTAGCATGTTATTTAATTTTGTTGTGCCATATAAAATCTTGTAAACGAGTTATGCAAATTTGTGTTCTTCTTGGTTAGATCATTAATATTGACTTGTAACTTATCTACTCTTTTCTTAAGATCATTATTTGTCATGCTTAGTGTTTCACTTTCTTCCTTAAGTTTAGAATTCATTTTCTTGTATTTCAAATTCATAACTGCGAATTCTAATGCTAATTCATCAAATGCATCTTGTAACTCATCAAATGAGTAAGTATTAGCATTAGAAGATACCTTGGGCTCATCGTGAGCCATGAGACATAGGTTGGCCACCTCCTCATCATCATTACCAGAAGTGTCACTAGCACTCCATGTGGCCATCATTGCTTTTTTCTTTTGCTTCTTCGAGTTTGATTTCTTCCACATTGGACATTCAAATTTTATAATCCCCGTTTCTTGCACTCATAACAAATAATTTATTCTTTCTCTTTCTTGCTTGAGTCTTCCTTCATCATTTCTTTTTTAGAAGGTCTTCTTGCTTTATTCATTCTCATGAATTTGTTGAATCTTTTCACGAACATAGTCATTTCTTCATCTTCCTTGACCTCTTCATCATCATCACTAGGTGTGGTTAATTTAAAGGCAACACTTGCCTTCTTTGATGGTTCTTTTCCATTCTTGATCTTTATTTCATAGGTTAGAAAGGAACTTATGAGTTCATCCAAAGAGAGTGTGTTAGGATCTTTGGATTCTTCAATTATCGTCACTTTTGCTTCCCAAGATTTAGGAAGACTATTAAGTAGCTTTTTTATCATCTCTTTATTTGGATAGGTCTTTTCGAGTGCCTTTAACTCGTTGATGACATCCGTAAATCTATTCGACATTTCTTTGATGGTTTCATCTGTCTTCATCTTGAATAATTCATAGTCAAGTGTGAGCATGCTTATTTTGGACTCTTTAACTTGATTTATTCCTTCATGTGTGGTTGCTAACTTGTCCCACACTTGCCTTACATTGTCACATAGTGAGACTCTATTGTACTCACTTGGACTAAAAGCATAAAATAATGTGTGCATGGCCTTGGCATTTAGTTGTGCCATTTTGGTGTCTTGTTCATCCTATTCTTCTTCCTCCTTTGGCACAATGCAATCTCTGACTTTTTTCTTTGGAATAAGTGGACCATTGATGATGATTTTCCATACTTCATTCTCATTTGCTTGGATAAAGAGCCCCATCCTTATCTTCCAATATGAGTAGTTATCACCATTGAAGAATGGAGGTCTTACAATAGAATGCCCTTCAAGTCCTATAGCATTTGTATTTGTCTCAAATGCCATTAGACAAACTTCATCTTGGCTTTTCAACTCTTGTGAACTTTTTGAGGCTTTGATTACAATGTTTGCATTCTCCATTTTTTGAGCTATCAAGGATCTTTTCTCAAAATTGTGAGACCCATAATGGAGATAAAGCTCTTGATACCATTTGTTAGCTTTAAATGAGAGACTAAACCAAAAATGGGGATGAATTATTTCTATAAAAACTTTGTAAATTTAAAGCAAGTTGAATTTTAAAGATAAGATAAGGAAGAGAAAAACCAACAATGGATGTATAGAGGCTCGGTCCTTTAACTCGGCACCTACGTCCTCTCTTCTTGGTACTTTCTTACCTAGTTGATTTCTACAATTCACTAAGGAAATTGTTACGTTTAAGGCTAAGGTATAACCTTGCACAACTATCTTTTAAGGCTTAGATAGAAACTTTCAATTACTTTGAGAATTATAACCCAAACTCTCAACTATTTTCACTCACTTTCACTCAACCTCTTTTGTGAAATAAAAGAAGTGTTTTGCAAATGAATTGAACCTCTAGTAGGAATATGTTTGCTGGAATTTAAGTACAAGATGAATGAGATACAAATAGACTTGAAGAGTATGAATTGATACAAATGGAAAATAATGAATTTGATGATTTTAAGCTTTTGTTGTTTTATGATTTAATCAAATATGTATCTCTGCCTCTTTAGCTGTTTGGAACCTCTATTTATAGCTACAAATTGATTCATAGATGTTGGGCATTTAATGTGGTGGTTAGAGAGCCATTGTAGCCTTCATAAATGCTTATTTTCATTCAATCCCACGCTATAGTATCGATACACAATTAAAAAAGGTGACCATTACAACTTGTTGTATTAATACTGGGACATGAGTATTGATATTAAGCAAGCTGTATTGATACAGATACCTTTGTATTGATACATATGAGAGTTTCAACCAAACCTAGGCTATTGCCAAACCTTGTAGTGATGCTCATGGAATGAGTATTTCTTACTAAGCAGCCTGTATCGAAAAATACACACTTGTATTGATATATTTGAGGGTTTCATATAATCCTTGGCTACTGCCAAGCCACGTATCGATACTCATGAAGTAAGTATCGATACTTAGCAAGCTGTATCGATACATATGTTCTTTGTATCAATACATTTGAGGGGTTTAATGCATAGTATCGATACACATGTTCTTTGTATCGATACTGACCTTCAAAACTATTTGTAAAATGATTTTTGTTGACTCAAACACATCTCAATAATTTTTTACAAATTACAAACTTAGTATTTTTAAATATGTTTTTCGATTTAAACACAAATACCAAGTTGAGTATTAATTTAACTTAAGTTGTTTGTTATATCAAAACCGAAACTAAGGTTAACAGTACCTATTCTTTTTGTTATTGCTAATGACAGAAGGGTCAGAATTGTATTCATTTTTACCACTAATGCAAATGTCTTATAATAATTTATCCCACAAGTCTAAGTGTATCCTTTCACAACTAGAGTTACCTTATATATTTTCATTATTCCATCAGGCTTGTATTTTATAGTATAAACCCATTTGCATCCAACAGCCTTCTTCTATCTGGCCAAATCTATAATCTACTAAGTCTGATTTTTCTCTAAGGCTTTTAATGCTTCAACCATGGCTTTTCTTTAGGGTTTTAAGGCTAGGTTTTTATACAAATGTAGAAATCTTTTAGGATAGAATAGATGTAAGGAAAGCACAATATTGAAGAGAAAGGTTCTGTAAGGATACAAATTAAGACATGGTGTGTTAGATACAACTCCTAACTCCTTTCCTTAAAGCAATAGGCAAATCAACATCATTTTTAGAACCGTAAGTAGAAATTGGTGCATTATCTTCATTAACTAATTCAAGGTTAATGATTGGAGCTTGAAAAGTAATAATAGACATTTTTTCCTAGAATACCTTTAGATTCAGTCTTTTTTAAGCCTCAAAGTCTATTTCTACATTAAGTTTAGGTAGACTCTCAGAAAGATAGTCTTTAGGTTGTAAGAGGTTGGCACTTTCTGGTTTCAGGTTTGGTTGACTAAGATTAAATAGAGTTTCAATGGTTTCAGTTGGATGGAAGAGAAGGATGATCTAGTGTTGAGGCACTAAAACGAAAGTGCTTAGGTGCTAAATTTGCTGGTTCATGAAGGTTGTCAGGTGCTAAGGCATTAGGCCCAGTTGCTAGAGCTGATGGTTCGGGCGTTGAGGCGTTAGGCCTAGGTGTTAAAGCTACTGGTTCATGTATGCTATCTAGTGTTGAGACGTTAGGCCTAAATATTAGAATTACTATCTGATTATGCTGTTGTTCTCCTTTTTATGCCAATCATACATATCTTCTTCTCTTTTATTATTCTCTCTTTGAAGAAAGATCCTCTCAAAGTAATAATGATTCTCTAAAAATGTTACATCCATGATGACATAACTTTTCTTAGTGGGAGGATGGTAGCACTATAGCCCTTTTTTGTTGGAGAATACCCACAGAAAACACATTTTACAGCTCTAGGGTCAAGTTTACTCTGTAGATGAAGATGAATATGAACATAGGATACACATCCAAACACTTTTGGTGGTAAAGATCCAACTCCTTAGAAACTTGGGAATAGGTTTATCAATTTCTTGATTAGGCTTTGATTTCTAAGAACTCTTGTAGGCATTCTATTGATTAGGTACATCGCTAAAACAATGGCATCTCCTTGGTAAAACTTTGGAACCACGATTTGAAACATGAGGGATTGAGCAACTTTAAGAAGATATCTATTTTTTCATTCAGCAATTCTATTTTGTTGAGGAGTGACAATACAAGTTGATTGCTGTAGAATGCCTTTATTTAATAAATAAGCGTGAGCTCTTGATTAAAATATTTTCCCTCATTATCAAATCTCAAGGTTTGAATATTGACTCCAAATTGATTCTTGTTAAATTTATGAAAATTAGAAAATATAGTTGGAATTTCATATTTGTTTTTCATTAGATAGACCCATGTAGTTCTTATACAATCATAAATGAAGGTAACAAACCATTGAGTACTTGAACTATTAGTAACTCGAGATGAGCCCCATACATTAGAATGAATTAAATTAAATGGAATAGAAAGTTGAGTCTCTTTTATTAAAAAAGTGGTACGATGATGTTTAGCAAGGATACAAGACTCATAATTTAGGCTTCTCATATCCACTTTCTCAAACAATTTGGGAAATAATTTATTCAGTAAGGTAAAAGATGGGTAACATAAACAGTTATGGCAAAGATAATCTGATCTAAACTTGTGTTCTAAGAAACTAGACATTGAGGTTTTGCTACATCATTCCAAGTTATATCCAAGTAATAAAAGTCCATTTATCAACTTACTATCTGCAATCATCTTTCCGGATCAGTCTTGAAGACAACAACCAAATGGAAAAAATCTAACTAAGCAGTTCAAATCTTTTATGAACTTTCCAATGGATAACGAGTTGAATTCTAGTTTAGGAACATGAAGAACCAAATGTAGGATTAAGTTGTTTGCGAGCTTTATAGTTTCTTAACTAATAACCAAGGAAAAAGTTTCATCGGCTACTTTGATTTTTTGTCTAACTGAACATGGTAAATAGCAAGAAAAAATATAAGGCATAGACATTATGTGATTGAAAGCACCTGAAATAATAACCAAGTGCTAGAGTCAGAGTTAAAGCCTTTATACCTGAGAGAGCCATACAACAAGAACCTATAATGGTGGACTCAAAAGTGAAGTCGGTTTTACAATTATCCAACTAATTCAACAAGAGTCTTAAGTTTCTCATCATCTTCTTGATTAAGCCCATCTAACTTTGGTCCATTGTTTTCATCCATATTTATGGCTTGGTTTATTTAACTCGAACGACTGGACATGGATCCTCTTCAATTGCTATATTGCTTCATGTTCGATGGTTTCTCATCAAGTTTATAAATAGTAACCTATAAGGTTGGATTTTTTTACACGAATAGCATTGGGTGCGATGATAAGTTTAGGTTTTTTTACATGTTTCTAGTAGATTTTCTCGTATAGATTCGATAATGAAGGCTGAAAAGAAAATTATATCAAAAATGAAGTTAATGTTTAGACTATGATAATGAGGGCCAAAAACTGTGAATATCCTTAAGAAAAAACTAGCTCGGACACCATAAAAAAATAGTAGGTTTAGAAAGGAGAAATTCACTCTTTCATATATTCAAATTTAAGGATACAATAGGGTATATAAAGAAGTCACTAGTTGACTTAGAAAAAGAAACTAGGAAATTAAATCAACGATCAAATTAGAATCTACTACCTATGGAAACTAAATATTTACAATTATCCCTAACATGTACTAGTTGACTTATTGTCTAATTACAACATAATTACAGCATATTCCTAATCAACTACATCCTAATTCTAGCATATTTCCAATGGTTTTATACATAAAACAAAATAGATCACATTATGTTATGTTATGTTATGTGGTATGTATTTATATGTCATACTAGTCATTGTATCACAAGCATTACACGTCATTTTACATGTTGATAATCTTATTGTAAAAAAAAAAGTTGTATAATAAAAAATGAAAACAAATATCATATTATGTAATAATAAGTTAAATAAAAATCGTAATATCTATTTATATAAAAATAAAAAATACTAATTGAAAAGAAATATCATTAATATATAACTAAAAAATTTATTATAAAACCTTAAAACAGACAAATTACAAAATTATTTTGAGTAATTTGACAAAAACTATGACTTAAACTTATGAAATCTAATTGAGTTGTCAATCAAATGAAGAAAATCAAGCCATTATCTATTCTGTCTATGTGATGAATATATTAAAATCAAAAGTTATCATAATAATGATATTGACATGAGATTTAGTCACTTATAAACTCTAATTTTATAATTGTTGTTTGATAAAATTTAATTACTTAAGAGTTCTAGTTATAATTAATTGTTAAAAGCATTATCTATACTTTAATAATTGCTTTTTTTTCCTAAAAATTTATCTCGATATTAAAATTTTCAATAATAATTTTTATTAATATTTATAACATGAAATCATAAATACAAATAAAATAAATCTTATAACTACTAATAATATCATAAAAAATATTTATATCATAAAAAAATATTTATTTATAAAATTTTATAAATTGAACATAAAATTACATGTTATATAAATATTAAAATTTGCATTAACATTTTAAATGAAATTAATATAACTCTTTTTTTAAAACTTTTCTCAAGTTAATGAAAAATTATAACCTTGAAATGCAAATTTTACTTATTTTATTTTTTATCAAATGAATTTAATTTACCCAAAGTCTTTCAACAGAATTGGAATCTTATTTATAAATTTGATAAATCTTATTATCTAATAAATTTATTTAACTAGATCTTTCAATGTAATTAGAATTTTTATTAATAAATGTAATAAATCTTATTTTTATTTAAAATGAAAAAATTAGTAATAAAATATACAATAATAGGTATTTTTGTCAATTCAAAAGATTCTTCACATTTTGCTTTTATATATATTATCATTATAGATTAGAAAAAAATTATATTTTAATATTTATTTTAATTAATATAAGTACATAACTTTGTTTAGGTCATTTTATAAAAAAATAAAATAAATTTTGTCATTGGAGTAATTTAACTAATTAAACTGATCAAGTCATCAAATATTATCTTATGAAAGTACCATGTATCTTTAAAATTTAAAGGTACTAATATAATTAATTACTTTAATCTTATAATTAATTTATTATATTTTATTCTAAAAATCATTTTTTAAAGTGTTATTATAGTTGATACAAATTAATTATAATAACATATTATTTGAAAATTTAAGATTAGCTTATCTAGTAATGTTTGGTGGTTAATCTTGCAATCCAAGTTTGATTCTCACATTGATTATATATTTCTACATTTTACAAAAATAGGGATTAGTATGGTTAATTCAAATATCCATATCAGTGTAAGTAATATGGATTCAAGTAAATGATAGTCGAGAGTTTATATCTAAATACGTAAAAATGAACAGATAATTGCAAATATTAGAATTCACGTTATTCATTACCATTCATCCCATATCTCCACAATAGCCAATTCAGGTATTCTTTATCTTTTTTCTTTCTAAATCTAAAAAATCACACCCACAGAAAAGTTAAAAAAAAAAAAAGAAATACAAAAAAATAGAAAAAAAGCATAATAGTTCCCTTCCAATCAATAGTCATACTACTCCTATCTAGTTAAGAGACCCTTGCTTCCTGCCTCACCAAGGAACAACAACTTCTATTATTAACATTTAATACAAAAAAAAAAAAAAGCAACAGAAACAAGCAATCATTCAACTTGGATATCTCTTGACAAACTAGTACAACCTACAATTTTAAGAAATTAGAAAAAATCATTCTTTCCACTTAAAAAAAATTTTTCCTAGTTGATCTTATTCCACACACACACGCAAAAAAAAAAAAAATCAACTAGTCCTTGATGTTAAGACACATACAAAATTAGTCATTTAAAAAAAATTTGTTACCTCTTTTGTTAGAAAAAGAAGAGGGAGTTAATTGATTTTTCAAAAATAGTCACCGAATTGAAAGCACAAATAGTAATTTTTAGAAATTTAAACAAAGTACTCAATTACAAATAGGTATGCAAATAAAGTGAGTAAATGGATATGGATATAGAATAAAACATAGTAGATTTATAAAGGTTCAGCATCGTGCCTTTGTCCTTTCTTTCAACTAAGGAGTTTCTAATTCATTATTTGAATTACTACTTGTTAAAGACAAGGTATGACCTTATCTTTTCAAGAGCAACTTCTTCACTTTTATCTTTTCAAGGTTAAAATATAACCTGTATACCTTTTAGGCTTTGGTAGTAACATCTAACTTTTACAAAGTTGTTCATTTAAATAATAAGACCTCTAATAAGCTAGGTGTTTATAAGGTTAAGCTCCCAAAAAAAAGTTATATAATGATGAAATTATAAAGGAATACAAGAATGATAAGAAGTGTTAGCTTGACCAATGATAAACTACTTGAAAGCATGAAAGAAATGAAAAATAAAATGTTTAATCTTTTTCTCTTAGTGTCTCTTGCTTTGGAAGTGTTGAAGAGTCCCTTTTATAGTTAGGAATGATTTTTGGTTGTTAGAAAATGATTAGATGGAAAAAAGCTATTAGATGTTTGAAAATCATGCCTTTTCATTCATTCACATGTTAAAATATTGTTACTTGTACTTGGGTATTGATATTTCCTTTTATAGTCCTTGAAAAATATGACCATTGGAAGGTAAGGTATCGATACTTTATAAGAGCAGTATCGATACTTTCTTTTGAAGTATCGATACTGTTTTTGCCTTTCAAAAATCACTAGCTATTGGAAATCAAGTATGGATAAGAGGTATTGACACTATCGCAATGTACCCAACTGTTATGTCGGTAAGTGTCCAACTTAAAAATAATCCTCGGTGAGATTTTAGGTTGGCATGGGTGAGAAAAGAGTGTTTCTTGAATTAAGATTAGGGAAGATTGTTGGACGAATTGGCCATCCTACTAGTCTTCAATAGGGCACCACCAAGTGGTTGAAAACTTGGAGTCTCTATCGATCATTTAGGCTTGGTATAATCAGACACCTATTAAAACTGATACTTTGAATTACAAAACTTGAATTTTAATTTTAAGATTTGCATGTATCAGAGTTTGGTAAGTGGGTTCTAGAGTCGGTTACTCATGGAGATGGATTAACACCCTCACGATGCTTTAAATTAATTCCATTTAGCCATAAATGATCTCAGTCTGGGTTTTCTTAGTTTTAATTTATCGTTATTTAGTATAATCCCCCTTTTTTATGTTGATATGAATTTTTGGAAAATAATGAACTTAGTCTTTTTGGTAAAAAATTGGATCTCTTTATGCCTCTGACTGGCAAAGGAAGCAAGACATAAAGTTTTTGCCAAAATGATATCTGAGCTCACTTTAAAAGGGTACTTTGTATTAAGTACCGAAGGCCTTAGCACAAATAAATGCCTCGATGATTTTTGAAAAGATTTAATTTAAAAAATTGTCACCAACAAAAGGAAAAGTATTAGGCATTTATAAAATCATAATAAATATGGCATAAAAATAAAATAAAGCATGAAAAGAAAGGTTGATAGGGATATATCTCGTGGTTGTTGTCGGTTATCTGGACATAACCAATTAATAACTTGGAGATGCACTTGGACACGTCGAATAATTCAGGCAAAAAAATAAGGTTGGTTGGAAAACTTGAGAAAATTTAAGAGAGAAAAAAATTTGATTTTTGATGAAATTTTGAAAAACAAGGATGAAAAACCAAGGTTGATGAAAAATTTGGTAAATTTTGAAAAATGAGGCATTTAAGAGGAGGTGGATTTTGATTTTAAACTAAAGAATTATTAAAAATTAAATTTTATTTGAAAATAAAGGGTCTTGATCTGGGCCTAGTGGGATTGTGCATGACTCAAAGACTTATTAGGGTATTGGTTGGACTTATCTCGAGGCATCTGAATGCCTTGAGAAAATGACCCGGGCCAAGTGCTTAATTTTGACTAAGGCCAAAAGAAGGGGATGACATCACCCTATCTGACTCCTTATTATTATTATTATTTTTTGGATTCATTAGAAAGTTTTAAAGGGCAAATGAGATATCGTTCGAAAGGTAACTCAATAAGATTTAATATAAAAATAACAAAAAAACCTAGAAAATCTTTTTGTATGAGAAAATAATTTTTAAATTCATATCAGTTCAGCATTGACATTAGGTGTAGTAGACTTTGAGAAATTGCCCTGAATTTGTTTAGACTTAACAAGTTGCAAACAATACTTTTTTGAAAGGAAACTTCATGTAGTTTTCAAGAAAAAAATTTTAAAAAACCAATAAAAATCATTTTGGGTGGTCAAAAATGGCTCGCATTGAAGTCTGATAGCTAGTCTTGAAAGTTTTAGATAGTATGCGATCGAAAAATCATAACTCCATTATCTGAAGTTGTTCAGGGGCAAATGAGAGCTTTTTGGAAAACTAACTCGGTGCCCTTCCAAGGAAAAATATAAAAAAAAATTTAGAAAAATCATTTGGGGCTCGAAAATAATTTTTAAGTAGGGTTAAACTGTTGCCTATAGCTAAAACAGAGTGCTTTTCAATTTTCAATTTCCAATTGAGCTTCAGACATGCAAATATGATTTTTCTTGAAAAATGTGAACTCAAGGGAGAAACAAGTTTCGAAAAAATTACAAGATGAATCAATAAACAAAAAATATTTATTATTCACTGTTATTATAATTAGTAATTATTAATAAATAAAAAGAAATTTTTGTGTGAAATTAATTTTTTACTTTGAGAAGAGAAAAAGAAAGACCAGCAAGACTAATAGATTGGTATGGTTGTTCTAAAAGTCGATCTAATTTTTTTAATGAATTTGTAGCATGGTTTAAAAAAAGTTAAATTTTATTGTTTTTTATTATTTAAACTTGATTTAATAATAAATTTATATAAAAATATAGTTATTCTAATATATAATGCATATAAAAATATTTTAAAATTTTATATAAATAATTATTATTTAATACAATTAAATTTATATAAAAAATTCAAGTCTTGGTGAAGCGAGGAAGACATTCTAGTACTGCTTATAAAATACATGATTAAATTTGGTATCACAAACACCAACCAAGTTGATGAAATGACAAAAAAACCAACAATAGAAAATATAAAAAATAGGAAGAGAACACAAATAATTTTCTATGAAGTAATTTGAAAATATTAATCTGATTACGTAATTTTTTAAAAATTTTATTTAACATTTTAATAATTTATGTTTTTTTAGATTTTAACATATGTATATATATTCATATCAAGTTTATATTTTTTTAATATTATATTTATGTTATGTAATCATATTATAAATAAAAAATAAATATAAATTATATGACATTTTAATAATTTATCTTTTTGTAAATATAAATAAATATAGTTTAGGTTTTTAATAATTCTGATTTTATATATAGTTTTGTAATTCTTGTAAAAACCGAAGAATTATTATTATTATTTTTTTAAAAACTGTAAAAGGTGTAAAAACGGATGTGTGGTTCGCACGAGTGAAAAATGTAACCACCATTTTCATGTCATTAAAAGAAGCTTCGTCCATGTCACGCCAATTACTTCTAAGCTAAGCACCGATTTGCGTTCCGACTTGTTCAGGTAAAGTTTTTCTCGACTCCTCCATGTTTGATCTTCCATATTTCCTTCATCTTTGATTTTCTTGGTACGTTTCGATCTCATATTCCCTTCTCAATTATCAAAATCTCTCGTTAGATCCACCGCGTATTTCTAATTTCAGTTCTTATCTTCTTTGGTTTCATTTTAGGGGAAAAAAAGGTAGTGAGATTTGCTGTAAAATGAAGAAAAAGAAAAAAAAAAACAATTTCTTGAAACTCAATTCAGACAGCTTTGCTTCTTATATTTTCCCTCTGAGATTCAATTGGGAGTTTAGTCAATCGTTAGGGTTTAGTTCTTGGAGGCTTCCAATGCGTTTCTAAGTTTCCTAAGATAAGATCTGCTGAAGAGAAATTTTTTCCCCTTTCTAGGAATTGAATTTGGTTAGCGTATTGATATATTCTTTGTTGCACTTACCATGTTTTGGCATGAATTGGTAGTATCAAAAAATTTAGCTGAAGTTAAATTGTTTATTTGTTCAGTCATGTACTTTTATGGCAGATGGGAATCTCTGTGGATTCATTGAGCTTCAGTTGCATTTATCTTTTTTAAAGTCAATTTAAGCTTCAGTGATACTGTCTTTTTTTTTTTTTTGGTATTGCTTTCTTGTTTTTAAGGAAAGAATCAAAATTTTGTAGAAATGCTTATAAATACTTTGCTAAGTTAATTACGCTCTGCAGATCTTGTCACCTTCTTTTGTGGATCTTGATACATCTGAATATCCAGCTAAGAAATGAATCAAAAAGGCTTGATTTATAGTTTTGTTGCAAAAGGAACTGTTGTTTTAGCAGAGCACACATCATATTCTGGAAACTTTAGTACCATTGCTGTTCAATGTTTACAGAAGCTGCCTTCAAATAGCAGCAAATTCACATATTCTTGTGACGGGCACACATTTAACTTCCTCATTGACAATGGGTTTGGTACTATTTCTTGTTATTTCATAATGTTGGTCAAATTTTTTATATCAAAATATGTGGTTGATGATGTTTGTTTCCGTTTGCAGTGTTTCTAGTTGTTGCAGATGAATCAGTTGGCAGGAGTGTGCCTTTTGTTTTTCTCGAACGAGTGAAAGATGATTTTAAGCAGCGATATGGTGCAAGTATAAAAAATGAGGGTCCCCATCCTTTAGCTGATGATGACGATGATGATGACTTATTTGAAGACCGATTTAGCATTGCATATAATCTTGACAGAGAATTTGGGTGCGTATATACTTGGCAAGGTTAAATTGTTATATTTGTCCGATTACCGTATGATATTCTAAATACCTGATAGTGTGATTCTCCCCTGTAAATCCATGCTATGAATAACAGACCAAGACTTAAGGAGCACATGCAATATTGTATGAACCATCCAGAAGAAATTAGTAAGCTCTCGAAATTAAAAGCTCAAATAACCGAGGTCAAGGGGATTATGATGGATAACATTGAGAAGGTATGTATTTCTTTTCTTTAAGAATTGGTATAAGTCTGGAAAAAATGGACGTGTGATTTGAAGGTAGAGATTAAGTATTTTGTAGCAATCTTCTTTTTCCAATGGCTCCTGTGCAGGTTTCTATGGTTACCGTTGCACTTTGCTATAAATCTTCAACTTTTAATATTTTGTTAGCCTGGATATGTTTTATTTTTCTATGTTTTTTTGTTTCCACAAAAAATAGTTAAGGGGCTCTAAAAACCCTACATGGAAGGATGCTAACTATCAAGTTTAGGAGAAGGAACATATTAAAATTTGCTTTTGTTTTCTTAATATCATGTTAGCTGTTGTCTTGTTATATGTTCAAATTTTTATTATCTGTTTTTTGGACATTTATGTTTCTAGTCATATATACGGCCTTTTCAACAATGAAAAAGTGGAATCAACATGTTATATGTCTCTATCCAGCCAACAGTGGACTTTTGTTGTTTCTAACTAATCAATGCAGAAACTTTTTATGCTTTCAAAGGGATAGCTATTATTACTAGGCTTTGGAAGTTTACCCTAGTTTATGTTGATAGAAGATTTGTTTCTTTTTTAGTCTTTGGAGCAGTAGTAGTTATATTTTTGGGTAAATAATCAACAATGAAGTTCCATATTTCATGGTGCTCATGATAATTTAAAGGGAGCTAACTGTAGGGAGAAAATTGAAAGAACACCCTCCCCCCACCACCACTTGTGTTGAAATTAAGGGTCATATGTTGGAGGGATTGGAGGAAAGGGTCTCATTGGTGGTGCAACAACTCCTAGATTGAAGTTTATCTAAGTTTAGATAAAATAACGTAGTATTTCTTAATCTTTTGTGTTGGAGATATTGGATGAAATGGTCTCAGTGTTGGCGCAACAACTCCTATATTGAAGTTTATTTAAGTTTAGATAAAATAAAGTAGTATTTCTTAATCTTTTCTTTATTTAGCATGTTTCCTTATATTTGGCGATATCAATACATGACAAAAGCAAGGGCTTCAAGCGTGGTTTTGAAGCAATTTAGTTGTTCAATTTATTTTACGCATATAAATGAAGTCTCAATTGTATCTATTGTCATGTTGTTGTTAAATAGGAATTATATAGAACCTAGGTTCTTTTTTTTCTCTTCCACAGCCACATTCGGTATGTGTACCACAGTGAGTGTTTGTAAATTCTTGTAGTGTTTTTCGGATTTTTTTTTCTCAACACCTGTTCAATGACTTCCTTGGTGTTTGACACTATTGGAAGTTGAATTTTGTTGGGACTCTTGACTTTTCGTAGGCAATTATGTACCCCTTTACTTTCTTTGGTTAGTTACAGCTTTGGAACATGAGGGCGGGTGCTGGGGCCCTACTTTAAAACAACGTTGTTGATTGAGTGGTTTATGAAAAGTTTGCATACATTTTGATTTTTGTATACATGCATGCAAATCACAATAATATCTGCACTTATGCAACAGGAATTCAAGGTTTTTGGGTTGTCTGGTTTTGTAATGCATATCTTATTTTATATAATTATATTTCTAGGATTTACATAATTTCAAGGCAATTTTACTTTACTTATGTTATCGAGGGAAACAAGTAAAAACGTGTTCACTTATGTATATTCTATTAACTATCACTAGTGATCAATATTGGCTTAAATTAGAAGTCCAATAGATATTTTTTCCATATTCTTTGTCATCTATGCATTTACCTTATAGCTGATTTCAGATTAACGGACAATTTAGGGCACCATATCTGAATTATTAGCATTGGTATTGGTTCAGAGTATGTGTCTGTTTCAGTGGTGAAAATTTGGGTGTCTCCTCAAAAGAAGATTCAAATAGAAATTACTGGCTATTTGCTTGGAATACAGACATAGAAAAATTGCTATTACACCCACTTCTATGATAAAACCTGCAAGTAAAACTGAAATACACCTAGATGCCACAATGAAAGAGGGTGAGGAAAAAAGTGAGGAGTTAAAGAGATACGAGAAACAAGGAATAAGAAGAGGGATAATATGAAGGAAAAAATGACCTAAAGTGTGAGGTCATGAAAAAGGTATAGAGAAGGGAGGTAAAGGGTAAAAGGTTAAGAGAGAAGGATGGGGCTTTAGACATCGCCATAATACCTACTCTGTGACTTTCTTTTATCAAAATTTTGGGGGTTTTGCCCTTTAACTAACTTTTTTGATCTCCTTTCCTGCATCTTGCCATGCTATGTATCCGAGTGCATATAACATTATTATTCTGTCATTTGCCCTTATAAAAACAAAAATGGAAAATGGTCTGAGCTTATATTGCTTTTGGGTAAGCATACACCCATTGTCTCTAATAGTGATGTGATTGGGGAAAAAGTAGTCTACCAATATGGTAGTCTCCTATGTATTTATATTAGAACGTTAAGTAGTGCAAATGACTAAGATACCCCTTAACCTAAATACTTAACACTCCCCTCAAGTTAGAGCATGTACATCACATGTACCCAACTTGTTACAAATATATCTTACTCTAAAACCAAGTAAAGATTTTATAAGTAGTTTGCTAGTTGGTTCAAAGATCTTACTGATTGTGTACAAATTACATTCTGCATAAGTTTGTCTCAAACTAGATGACAATCTATCTCAACATGTTTAGTTCTTTCTTGAAAACACTAGGTTTGAGGCTATATGAAGAGCTACTTGATTATCACAAATTAGAGTCATAGGCTTCTATTGTTTAAAACGAAGTTCCTCCATCAGATTTTTCAGCCAAACCAATTCACAAGTAGCATTTACCATACATCGATTCTCAGATTCAACACTTGATCTGGCAACCGCTGTTTGTTACATACTCTTCCAAGATACCAAGTCAACTCCGACAAACACACAACAACCAATGGTAGATCTCCTACCATTCAGAAATCCGGCCCAGTTTGCATTAATATAAGCTTCAACATGAAGAACATGATTTTTATGAAGTAGGCCATGTCCAGAATGCCCTTGAGATATCTTAAGATATCAGCAACAATATCCTAATGACTGTTTGCGACACTAAAAATTGACTAATAAAACACTGTAAAAGAAAATTTTGTTCTTGTAATTGTCGAGTAATTTAACATCCCAATTAATCTTTGATAACAGCGAAGATTATGCATCTTCTTGATCAGCTAATTATTTGGTGGTAGGATCCACATGGTATCAATAGGCTTGCATTCTAACAATTCAGTTTTTGAAAGTAAGTAAAGTAGATACTTCCTTTGGGATAGTGAAATCCCCTCCCAAGATCTAGCAACTTCTGCACCTAAGAAATATTGCAAAACCCCTATATCCTTGGTCTGAAATTTAGTTTGAATATTCGATTTCAATGCTTATATCCATTCAGTATTATCACCAGTAATGAGTTGATCATGCGCATGGACAATCAATAACACTTTACCTGCTTTTGTTTGTCGATATAAGACAGAATTATCTACTTCACACCTTGTAAGATCGAATGCAATGAAAACTTCATTGTACCTCCCAAAAAATGCCCTAGGAGATTGTTTTAACTCATGTGAACTCCCCTTGAACAACAAATCCAGGTGGTTGCTTCAGGTAAACTTCCTCTCCAAGTTCATGCAAAAAGGCATTTTTAATGTCAAATTGAAATAAAAGCCTATTAAAAGTAGTTCCCAATGAGACAAACAAGTGAATAAAGGTAAGTTTCTAGTCAAGTAGGTGGTAACTTTAGGTATAAGCTTTAGTATATATGGTAAATCTAGTGGTCTTGGTCAAAATTTATGAGTAGCTGGTTAGAATGTGATGAGTCTTTGAGTATAGCGGGTTTAGTTGATGATCAAAATTTCTTGGTTTATGTATTCTTAGCCATCAAAATCCCCACCTCTGTTGAGTGATGATCATGTATGCAAGAAGGAAAGAATATTTCAAGCTAGTTGTGGTGTGCTTTCATTGTAGTATGGGTATGCAGTGCATCTGTTTCAGCTCTAGATGGACCATATTTCTTTGTCCTTGTTTCCTACAAGCTGTAGTGTGTGAAGTAAAATTGTCTTGCAGATCAAATTAACTAATGTCTTCTAGTTCAAAAATTCTCTATTTGGTGCCTTGTAAAATCATGACTTAAGTTTGTTAAGGAGGTTTCTGGATTTAAAAGATTAGAAGAGGCCAATGGAGGATAAGTGGATGGTCTAACTTATGGACGGGCTATTCTACTAAAAAGGCAAAAGCAAGGTGTCTGGCTCTCCAAATTTTATAATTTTAGGCTAGCTTATGTGGGAAGCTCATTTGGGCTTTTAGACAAAGCTACAGATAAAGCTTCTCCAAAGAGTGCTAATACTGTGTAGCAACAAACATTTAATGAGATTTTCTTCACATTCTCATTTTATGCTTCAATAATTCATAGAGTTAGAAAGATAATTATTATACAAATTAATCTTTTCATTTTTTTTAGCATAAACTGTTTTGATTTGATTTGATTTGATTTGATTAGAACAGTAAAAATAAAATTTGTATGGAATTTTCCATTAACTAAACATTTTCTTTATTTCTTTCACTTTAATGCTGATGATTTGATGGTTTGTTAAAGGTTGAATTTTTTTATTTTGTTTATTTACTGGAAAAATAAACGAAGACTGCCATCAAATGGTATCACTAGTGTCCAAAGGAATCCGCTCTGGATTTTTGGGTCACTGCCATATGAGATGCAGTAGTCATCTCTCTCTAGCATTGACTTTCCCTGCAGGCATATTATGAATCCGCATTCTCATCTAAGATAAATTTCTTAATTATCTTTTCAGAAGTAGTTTAGTTATATCATTGTTTTCCCTCGTAATTAAATAATCATTTCACATAGTGAAAAGCTAATTATTAATTAGTGGAGAGGACAATTTTCTTGTATCCATCCAGGAGACACCATTTGAGATGTGGCTGCATTTCAAAATACTGATCTTATACACGGGTGGTGGAATTTAAAACTCTACAATTGGGTTCATTCAGATCGTACATGTCCATATAAATAAATAAGTAGTTAACAGCATTGACTTCCTTATTTGTAGTTTGAGTGACACTTGTCAAGTAAATAAACCCTTTTCACTCATGCAGTTTCTATACCCCATTGTAACTGTATAGCATAATAAGCCCTTCAGCCTTCTGTTATTCTCTTGTAAGCAGGTTTTGTGTAGTTAGTGTCTTGGTAAATTTATCAAGTGTTTTATTGATTCAACGCTTTGCTTGACAGTCAATTTAACAAGTGTAGGCACAATATATGTTGCTCCAATTCTTCATTTTCCTTGAAGCACCCATGTATGACAAATTTTTAGACATGGTTATGGGGATATGACCCTCCAAATACATGGAAAAACTTAGAAAAAAAAATTGAAGATACTCGTGTCAGACACATATCCGTATCTAACACTTACAGCCGAGTCCGAGTAACATAGTAAATGCAAGCCTATGTGAGCAATGTTGTGGTAGGCATGTAGAAGTATTACCAGCTCCTAGTTGTGCATTAGATTAGTGAGGTGCAATATGTTCTCAGCCTAAACACCATGGGGTAGTACAGTACTCGGCCAATTGTTTTTGTGCCTTTTCATGCTGTGGAGTTTTTAGCTACTAATACAAATTCCTATGCATGGATGAGGTTTGTGGGTAAATTTAACAAGGCCTAAAACTTTTCATGCCAAAAGTTGCTATCTAAAAGTTTAGGACTATGTCTGAAATGAATATTTTCCTGTGGCAAAACAGCTAGTGTTAGGGTTCACTAATTTCCCTGAAACCAATTCGTGGAAAATGTAGTTGCCATCGCCAAGGTATGTTGATTTTGGCTCGTGGTTTGCTGAACAAGAAGACCGAGGCTGGCTTGCATATACATAAAAATAGATTAGATGCAGAGACTTACTTGTTCTTTATCTTTCTCTCTCTTGCTTATGGTTAATCTTCTCTTGAGCCTCTTAAGTATCGTAAGTGTTTTATGTGGCTGGAGGACTTTGGATTTTTTTTTTTTGTGGGGACTCAATCGATAAATTCTGACCAAAGTCTATTCCCCAGAAAAATTATAGACGGCCTGATTATTTATTTATTTATTTGTTGTTGTTGTGGTGCGGAAAATGGTTATTTGGTGTTAATATTGTTAGTTCCTTCATTAAACTGTTTGATATTGTTTGATATTGTTTCTTTATTGTCAGAAGGAAAACAAATAACAAATGCTGTAGCTAATTATGAAGAATTCAATAATTGATTCTGTTATTGTGCAGGTTTTGGATCGTGGGGAGAAGATTGAACTACTAGTTGACAAAACAGAAAACTTACAGTTCCAGGTTGGTGCTATTTCCTTGTTGATTGAGCAAATCCGAAAAGGGTTCAAGCTCAACTATAAGTTCGTAACGTATTAATATTTATATAAATAAAAAGAAATGTGTTTTTTGTTTTGTTTGGTAATATAATAGGCTGATAGCTTCCAGAGGCAAGGGCGGCAACTGCGACGTCGGATGTGGCTGCAGAATCTCCAAATGAAACTGATGGTGGGAGGAGCTGTTCTTGTGTTGATCATCATGTTGTGGCTTATTGCGTGTGGAGGTTTCAAATGTTGATGTCAGAAACCAAATTTGGAACTCTTCAAAAAGAAGCATTGCATTTGCTTGTGGGTTTTTATTTTTCCTTTTTAAATTATATGTTTAGATGTACAAAGTAGTTATGTCTTCTGTGTTGTGTTGTACATGGATTGGTCATGGGGGATAACTAATTGCTGATTGCTTTTGGTAATGGTATGTACCATGTAGCACTGCCTGGATGTTTAAGAATATGGAATAAAATATACATATGTAATAATAATAATAATAATAATTATAATTATAAAAAAGAACTTCTGAAATTATTTTGTTTTCAATTTTTAATTATGTCATTAAGCCACGTCAATTTTTATGTGGGGAAAAAAAATTGAAGGTCTACCTATAATAAAAATCATGTTTTTGGGGAATAAAGGTTTATTTTTTAATTGCAATAATGGCTACTATGGACATAGATCGCCAAGAGACTCACGACTTTGTGAGAAACCATTTTAACACCTCTTCATCTTTTTCCACCTATATATAATTATAGAAAACCATCTACCAGTCACAAAATCATCACCCGTTTTAACAATAAGCCAAGCAGTTATATCCCACCCCATAGAAGAAATAAGGAAAGAGCTGCGAACCATGGGGAATCTCGTTGGACAAAGAGCGAGGAATCCTTCACTAGCAGTGAAAATGAGGAGGTGCAAGACATGGTCTACTCAGAGTTGCACAGAGGTATGACAACGAGCAAGATGAGGCCCCATTATTTCTCTAGAATAAGAGATTCTCTGGGCAAACTGCTTTCTGGCGGCGATGCTTGATCGCTTATCTCCTTGACATCAGAGAATTCTCTTTCAGGACGGTGTAAAATCTAATGAAAAGAGCTTGGAGCGAGAGGACAACTTCTACATTTTCCATTTTGAAGACCTTGTGGATCTTCACTTTATCTTTAGTGAAAACCCCTGGTCTCTGGAAGGTGGATTATTCATTTTTGAAAGGTAGAGGCGTTTTATGATCCTCATGGAACTCCAACTTACTGGTTTACCTGTTTGGCTTCAAATTTGGGGTTCTACCTCTTAAAATCCTCTTGCAACAAGTGGGTTTGGCCATTGCTAGTACTATAGGAGATATCATTAACATTGACTACCAGAATTCTCTTCTAATGAATATTCAACATCTATGAGTTTTGAGTATGGATCCATTCATGGCTGCCTCTTCTTGTAGGCTGCTACATTCACTGTGGTGAGAGAGCTAGGATCTTGGGTTGACTAATGGTACGAGAGAATATGCAAATGTAAAAGATGTGGAAGGATAGGCCACACTTTCCCCAACTACAGCGCTGATAAAGCAAAAATCAAGAGATCGATAGGAAGACAGATGAATGACATTGAAACCAGATTTGGATATGAGACAAGGATTGATCTTAGGCACTATTCATTTATAAAGTTAGAGCTTTCAATATACGGGATCGCAGGGCCACCAGAATTTATTTCAGAGACAACTCGAGGTTTTATGATGGAGAACATGTTTCTCCTGGCCCCCCTCTATTAACGGGGAGGAACTAAATATTCCTGCCCTCATTGAGCTTCACCAACCTGTGGATATTCCACCTCTTCAGGTCTTGTTCCCTTCTTGAGAACAAGAAATGTCAAATGTCACCTCTCTCAATCAGTAGGAAACCACTGATGATCAACGACCCTCCTATGATCATGACCAACTTCACTCTTTGGTTAATGAGACACGACCTCAGGAAGTTCCAGCAAATACCAGCCATCTCTCATGCTTATATGCATGTGCATGCTCTCTTTTCATGACAGGAGAACATAGCTGAATTTCTCTCCCGAGAGTTGAGTCTTTTTTACTAATGCTGCACTTGTGAACTCTAATACCTTTGAGCAGGGTGAAAGCAATAAGAATAGCAGAAAGCAGACTTAATAACAATCAAAGCCAGAACCAGACTGATTATCAACACTAGGAAATCTTCAACATTGAAGTTAATGAACTGGAGGAGGATGCAATGATTCAGGTCTGGCTCAACGACTTAAATAAAGATATAGAATCAAGACAACTTGAATCTGGAGCTAAGCCCAATTCCTCTCATCTTCAAGAATCGACTCTTGATTTCACGGAACTGATAATGACAAATACCCTGCAACGTCTTCAAATCCAGGAAGGTTCTGATTTCTTCAAGGATGGCTATGGCAATCAAAATAATCGAGCAGGAGAAGAGCTAGGAGGAAACCAAGGGAAAAAATTGCGAGAATCTGATGATTTTGATACAGAACTGGAAGAGAAAAGGCCTGTGAGAAGAAGGCTATGGAACTTGAATGTCGCAACTGATGATGGAAATGTGATAGCAACGTGGGGGTTCAGGCAGGCTGTCGCGCTTCACCCTCCACCTGAACCATGATGATTTTAAGTTGGAACACTAGGGGTTCGGTTCGACCCTAGCTGTCTATTACCTTTAGCAACAGATCCAAAAATTAACCCAAACTTTTGTTTTTTAATGGAAACCAAAAAGAACAAAGGGGATATGATGTCATTAGCTAAGAGATGCAATTTTCCTTATGCTGAGGGATTTTCTTATGTAGGTAAAAGTGGTGACTCTCTGCTATGTGGGACAGCTCGTTAAATGTAAAAACATTCCTCTAAGATAGAAATCTAACGCATTTGATGCTTATGATGAAGATCCAAATCTATTCTGGCTTACTGGCTGCTATGGACATCCTAATCTTAACCTTAGAATGAAGTTTGGGATCAACTGAAAACAATCAAAATGCAAGTGGGAGATGAAAATTGGATCACATTGGGTGATTTCAACCAAGTTCTAGAACCGTCCGATCAACTATACCACATGCACTCAGACATCAGAGGCCATACTGTCTTTTTCGATTGTTTAAATAATGGAACTCCCAGCTCAAGGCCTTCACTCCACCTGAACAAATAACAGACAGGTGAGGAAGCCATATGTGAATGCCTCGACAGAGCTTTTTGTAATCCACAATGGCTTCAAACTTTTCACCACGCTTCACCCATAAACTTACCAATCATTAAGTTTGATCATGGAATTATGGTCCTCAATACAAAGAGGACAGCTCCCTTTGTAAGGAGATCCTATAGATTTTAGGCTATGTCCTTCACCTGGAATGCAAGTCTGTTATCCAAGCTGCCTAGAACAACACTGTAAGGGGTTCACCAACCTATGTTTTAATGGAAAAGCTCAAAATCACTGGAGATGCTCTAATGGACTGGAACAGGAAGCACTTTGGAGATCTAAAACAAAGGAAGCATGAGCTTGAACTAGCCTTAAAAAGGGCTCAACTCAATATCTCAAATAAGGAATCAGCTCAGGAGGAAAGAAAGCTAAGACTGGAACTAGAGAAATAATTGGAACCGGAACAAATTCATTGGCTTCAAAAATCTAGATTGAACTGGATAGTTAAGGGTGACGGAAACACAAGCTATTTGCAGGCAATTGCCTCCAAAAGAAGAACCCAAAATAGGATTATCAGAATTAAGGATGATTGAAAGTCTTGAATTAAAGACCAACAACACATCAAAACTCTTTTTGTACACCATTTTTGACATGTTTACAGCCTTGGTGAACCAATATCCCCAGAGGCTTTTCATGAAAGCCTTTTCAGTCTGAATATTCAGAAATTATCTGAAGATCAAAATTTCATACTGAATGCTCCATTCGCTGAAGCTGAGTTCAAAAAGCCCTTCGACATTGGGGCACTAAAAATGCTTGGACCGGATGAGTAGCCTGCCATATTTTTCCAAGCTAATTGAGATGTCATGGGACCTCTTATAATTGACTCCTCCCTATTTTTCTCAACTCTGGAAGAATGCTTGGAGAAATAAATCGAACCATTGTAGCCCTCGTACCGAAACAAAAGAACCCTACAAAGGTGGACGATTATAGACCCATTACCCTTTGCAATGTGGTCTATAAGATTATGTTAAATGTTCTAGTCAATAGACTGAAACCTATTATCAGCAGTCTCATCCCGCCATTTCAAAATGCCTTCATAGGAAAGAGGTCGTTACTGACAACGTCATTATAGGGGCTGGGATCTTTCAATTGATACACAAGTGAACAAAGGGAGCAGGAGTCTTAGGAGCCTTTAAAATTGACATGTGTCAGGCTTATGACCGATTGATATGGGATTTCCTTCAAAAGGTCCTGGAATTATATGGGTTTAACAACCACTGGATCAACCTGATTATGACTTGTTTCTATGCTGTAAGACTGAAACCTATTATCAGCAGTCTCATCCCGCCATTTCAAAATGCCTTCATAGGAAAGAGGTAGTTACTGACAACGTCATTATAGGGGCTGGGATCTTTCAATTGATACACAAGTGAACAAAGGGAGCAGGAGTCTTAGGAGCCTTTAAAATTGACATGTGTCAGGCTTATGACCGATTGATATGGGATTTCCTTCAAAAGGTCCTGGAATTATATGGGTTTAACAACCACTGGATCAACCTGATTATGACTTGTTTCTATGCTGTAAGGTATCAGGTTCTTGTCAGTGGCAAACCATCAGATTTCATTCTACCAAAAGAGGTCTAGAAAAGGGCGATCCTCTGTTACCATACCTGTTTTTGCTACGCCAAAATATCCTTTCACTCCTGCATCTTAAAGCTCAAGCTGAAGGTAAGATCCAAGGTATCAGAGTCAGCAATAAGCGTATCTTTGTTAACTATCTACTCTTCATAGATGATTACTTCATCTTCTTCAGAGCAGGATGGGAAGCTTGTCATAATCTCAGAACTTCCTTGGATTACTCTTGCAAAATGTTGGGCTGGAAAATTAATCTTCAAAAATCAAAACTGATTGTGAGTCATAACTGCCACCCGAGATTCATGCGGTTTTTTAGAAGGACTTTGCATGTTAAGGTAACCAATAACCCCGGAAAGTACTTGGGATTCCGTCTAGATAAGCTGACTGCTAGAGGCAAATTTTTCCAACCTCGTTTAGATAAGTTTAATTCCAAACTTGCTCTTTGGAAAACCAAATTTCTATCTTTCAGTTGGAACACTTACCCCTATGCAGTCCACACAGACAAGCTTTCCTGTATATCATATATCTTGCTTCCAAGCTCCAAGTAACGTCAGCGATAAAATTGACAAAATCATCCAGAACATTTGGTGGGGACATAATGAAGGAGAACGAAAAATCCATTTCAGTAGTTGGGATAACTTATGTAAGCCTGAATGCCAGGGTGGTCTCGGACTCAGGAAAATGAAGAACTTGAATCAGGCTTTTCTTGTGAAACAAGTCTGGAAATTAGTTAAGCAGGAAAGCCAGCTGCTGGAGGCCATAATGGGAAGGAAATACTGCCGGAAAAATTGTTTTTTGCAGGTTCAACCTCAACCAAGGGATTCCTGGGTTTGGAAAAGCATCCTTATGGTAGACCTATGTTATAAAGGCTTGGAATGGCAATTTTGGGGAGGAAGCATAGCAAAAATCATTGAAGGAAACGTCCCAATCCTTGGACCTTACTTCCCTGAAACAACTCATCAAACCAAGGGACAGTTAGAAGCATTATGAACTGTCATGGAAGAGATTGGAATTCTGACATGTTAAGCAACAAAATCACGAGAATGTGTCATTGACAATTAGTAAACTCTTCTTCTATTTCAACGGCAAGGACGAGATAGTGTGGAAATACTCTTTCACAAGACAATTTTTAGTTAGTTTTGCTTACTCTTTATCAATTGGCAGGGCCCAAGAAGAGCACAAGGAGCATAATTCAACTCATAGACCCAGGACATTCTGGAAGAAACTATGCGCTTTGAATTTACCCTCGAAAATCACCATGCTTTTTTGGAAGATCAGCAATAACTGTCTTGCAGTTAGAGCTGAAATCAAAAGAAAGGATTACTGACATTGACGACTCACGTGTTTTTTGTGCTAACCTCAGTGAGACCACAAATCACCTTTTTCTCCAATGATAGTTTGCAAGAGCAGTCTAGTTTGGCTCAAATCTTGACGTTCTTTCATATGATGTTGCAAATGATGGTATTAGTCAGTGAATCACCTACAGGGTGAAGTTATCAAAGAAAAATTATCAAAAAGGCCAAGCTTGGATTACAAAAGTTGCATGCACCATCTGGTGCATCTGGAAACAAAGAAACAAACGTGTCTTCAAGAATGAAGTTCCTAACACAATGGCAGTCGTTAAGCTTGTAGTGGATCTTAATTTCTTTTGTGCTGAGTTTTTCCCATAGCTTCAAGGAATACGAACGAAATAGACACTCCTACATCTCCTTCGAAGCCCTCCGGGACTATACAAACGACTTTCCACCTTGCAATTTATTAGAAGAGGGGTCCAAGTTTACATGTAGGTTCATTCCCTAGACCATACTATGGTTATCCGCATAGCATCGAGGGAAGCGTCGATAAGAATCCAAAACCTGAGTAAGAGTCCATGAGTCATTTGGAGTAGAAACAGATTCATTCCGAGGGTTAATCAGGACAAGAATCTTTCTCTGCACTGGACTTATCAACCTATTTATCAAGACATCTCAAGAATAAAAAATCCAATCAAAGGCCTTCATTTCAACTGATCCCAGCTACTAGACTCAAAGGAAGTCAGAAAATTAGTGAAACTGGCGTCCATCACTCAAACCTGTTTTAGCTGGCCTTGAACTTTTCTTCTGTTCATTTTCACTCTTTTTAGGTTCTTCATGTACTAACATATCTTCTATCTGTTTTCTGTCTGATCTCGCTTTTGATATCGAAAAAAATTTATCTTACTTTTGTTGGATATCAATAAAGATAATTATGTGTATACACGGTGCATAAATACGATGTACGATTGATATCCGAGGTGAATGATAAATTGTTCTCATAATACCCACTTGAAGATGAAGAAAATCTAGTTTGGATAAGATAATTTTTATTTGAAATCTAAATTTTAGAATTTAAATTCTGATATTATCTAGATTTTCAGAATCTAAATTTAAAATTTAAATTTTAAAAAGATTTTATCCTTCTAAATCTTATCATATTATGTTTT
>JBBYHM010000020.1:4531427-4548064 GCA_038381775.1 Adansonia rubrostipa | reverse complement strand
AATTATATTCTTGATGCAATAGAAGAAGACAAGCAATCCTCCCTAAGATAAGTAGAAACTCAATATTTTTCCAATAAGCAAATCTGCCACCCAATGTTCATTATGAGGTATTTATACCCTTTGAAAACAAAAAAAAAAAAACCCTAGAGATATAAAAGGCCTTTAAACATGGGCCTTTCATCAAAATAACTAAAGCCTAAACCTAACATCTCTAAAATACAGCTCATTAAGCCTAAAGGTTTAAATTAAATAAGCTGCAAGCTAATAAAAGCCCATCTCACCAAAACAACCCATAATAAATTAAAAAGAAGCCCATATGCAAAATACAAGTAGTGGGCTATCCAAAGCTATTCTTCTAACTTAAAATAATTAATTAAACAAGAATTAGAGTTTTTTTACAAATTCAGCCCCATTTAATTAAATATGATGCCATTGGTCTTCATTGTCTCTTAAGATTTCATGTCATCTACAATTCTACCCATGTAGGATTGAAGTGCTTCTTTGAACTTCTTGACTCTTGATCTTGTTACCGGTCTATTCGGCATTGCTAGCTCACCTTTGGTTCCATTCCTCTGGCAATGTGCCATGGTGGTGCTCAAATCATATTTATTACACAACTGGTATTGAAAGTCGATATCAGTTAAACCTTGTTAACAAGCATTTGCAAGCTATGAAGCATACATTTAAGTATCTTAAGAAAGTGAGGAACTATATGTTGGTAAATTTTGGAAAAAACCTAACACCCTTGGGATGTATAAATTAAAACTTCTAAACTTGTAGGGATTTAAGGAAATGGACTTCTAGGTCTATATTTGTCCTAGAAGAATGTGCCATTATATAGAGAAGTGTAAAACAAAATTTTATGGCTGACTTCAAGATGGAAGCCGAATATGTAGCTGCCTTTGAAGTGTCTAAGGAAGCAACTTGGCTTCGCAAGTTCCTTAGAGACCTTGAGGTAATTCTGAGTAAGGATAAACCTATTACACATTATTGTAATAATTGTGTGGCAATAGCAAATACTAAAGAATCTAGACACCATAAAAAAAACAAAGCATATAGACAGGAAATACCATATTATAAGAAACCTGGTGGTGGAAGGAGTTGTTGATGTTTGTAAAATTACGTCTGAGGATAACCTTGTTGATCCCTTCACTAAAAATTTGGTGGCTGGAGTTTTAAAAGGCACATTAAGGGTATAGGGATGCAAGATATGACTCATTTACTCCATTAGGATGAGTAGGAGATTGTTAAGAATACCTTAGGGATGATAGACATTTGGTTTATTTCATTAATTTAAACTGATTATTTATATATATTCAGGTTTTCATTATATCATTGCTATTATGTTCACAATTAGATTTACATGTTAAAGTAAATGTAAGCAAATATGGCTCGTTGACTACTTGTGTTTATATTGTTAAAATGTTATATATAATGGAATTTATATGCGAAAAGATAACATTCTAATGTAAGTAGTCTAAAATGATAGTTTATAGTCTATGGGGTTAATGTGAGCAATTAGCTTATATTAAGAGTATTAACTTGTCTAAAACCAATTGGGGAGATGGCTTGTCTTGATCATTTGGAGTAGTTTGACTCTTAAATAGAGATGTAAATATATTACTTAGAGGTAGCGATATATTGGACTAGACCAAGTGCAATTAATCCATCAATAATTCCATTTACATGGATTAATTCACTTTTGACATTCATTATGTAATTACTTTAATCTTGAGTAAGTAATTGACTCCAAGTATATAACTTGTGTGCTTTGACTTTCCAAAGGCTAATGCATCTCGAAGTAGTAATCTACTAGACCAGTTTGTTGGGCATATAACTTATACTCAATGAGAGTCTTACTTATAGATATGGAATTATAGCTCCCATAAAGAGTTAAAGTTATCCTTTTAAAAGGTATTATACGATATTGTGAAAATGGACAAGGCCTCGGTCATTTATATGTTAAATGTTAAATTGTTCACATGTGGTGGACAATCATTTTCATATGGAGAGTATAATGAAACTTTAAGATAAGGTGATCAAGTACGTAAAACAGACTTTTAGCCTCAAGTTAATCACGGATATCATATGAGGGTATTACACAAATGACAAGGTTATTGGACTAAAAGGCTATTTATAAAGCTTACGTAATACAGTATATAATTGGGACTGCAGTCTTAGGTCTTTAGTGGCATGACTATGAGATTAATAATTATGTGATTAATTATTTAGGATAGAATAATTAATACATAGATTATTGAAGCCTAATTATATATGTCCAATTGGTCTCTCCACTAGCTCAATATAATTCCATAACGGTTGGTTATTGATCAGAATATCCAAAGACAAAAAATTCTTAATATGGTGAAGTGGTACACCGAATTCACTCACTTTAAGAGTTTAGGCATTTTCTTTAGTATAAATGAAAATGATTTTTTTATTTATTTAGAATATATGTATATATATTTAATTTGATTAAGTATTTATTTAGACAAGAATTAGTAATTTAAATTAATTATATTTTCCTTTTGATAAATAAGAATTAATTTAAATTAAATAGATATGAGAAATTAATATTTATATAATTAATTTAATATCTATTAAGCCTTGTTTAAATATTTATTTATAAATTAAATATGATTAATATTCTAAATAAATTTAAAAAATTATTTTATTTATTTATTTATTTTAATTTGTGGTTAAATTAATTATTTTATTATAGTTAATTTTATTTTGATAATTAGTACGTAGTTATTCTATTCAAATAAAATTGTCATGATTTTATTTTGAATTAGAATTAGAGTTATAAAAAATTATCGAGCTAAACAAAATTAACAGTTTAATTGGAATTAATTAGTATTCAGATTAAACGGGCTAAATTCCATAAAATAAATTTAGGCCAAAATTTTGTCTATGGACATTAAGGTTCGGGCCAAATTATAGTGGGCACCGTACTAGGGTTGGCAGCACAAATTTTTTTTATGAAATTAATAAAATAATGATTTTAACTAAAATTAAAATTCGGGCTACCTTTTTATTTCATATAAATAAAAGGCTTATGCTTGGGGTTTTTCTTTAGACTTTGGCGCCACACCTAGAGGTTACTAATCACAATATCTTGTGATTCTAAACTTGGTGGCACAAGGTGGTCATTAAGGAGAATCAAACGTATGAATCTGGAGTTGATCGAGATAGAAAGTGTCTACACATTCTACCATTCGGGAATTGGAGAATAGTGGAGAAAGTTAGTCGGTCGAAGCTTTCACATGAATCTAAGAATTCTTGGATGGTATCTTCAGATCTATAACTTAAGTAACTGATTAAGATGGTTTTATTGTATATAACAACACAATTTAATGTGATTCGATTAAAAAAATAAAAATTTCACTACGCATCTGATTAGTTTTTCCAACAGATCCTTGTGCCCAAGGATCAAACAATGGAAATTAAGATTGGAGAATTGAATAACTACATTTTTTGGCCTAGATTTGACCATACTACTAAGAATTAAATGATTGCCTAGTTATTTCTTTTAACCATCTATTTATCAATAATTGATGCTGGATAAACTAGGGGTTGCCCATTATTCCCCAGCTGAAAAAGTGTTATGCTAAATACTATCTTGGATCCAATTTTCTTTTTCAAGACGCTGACATGTTTGATTTTAAAAAAGGTGGCAAATGCAACTTGTAGTCTACAAGGCCCACTTTAGCTACTATGGTGTAGTGATCATGGTATTTAAAAGATAACTTCAGATTCTTTCTTAAGGCCATTGATGTTTGCCTATAAGGTTGAAGCTTTAGATACACCTCATCACCAACGTTGAATTGCCTTTCATTTTTGTTTTGATCAGCATAGAACTTTATTCTGTCTTAAGCCTTTTTAAGCAAATCAATTAACAACTTACTCACTTGTTCCCTTTTTTTCATTAATTCTTTTACTGTAGAAACCTTAAAACCAGCATTGGCGTCCCATGTTAACACATGGGGTTGGTAGCTATATAGAGCTTAGAATGAAGTTATTCCTATAGTAGTGTGGAAATGGTGTTTTACCACCACTCAATTAATGGATGCCATTTGGGCCAAGTTTTTGGCTTTAAAAAGCACATATACCTCAAGTAATGTTTCAGGCATTGGTTCAGTTTTTCAATCTACCCATTAGTCTTTGAATGATAAGCTATGCAAATAGCATGTCTAGTTCATTGGAATAGTTATTCTGTTACAAGACTATTTAATGCATTATAGTGACATGGCTATTTGGTTAACAAAATTGCCGATTTCAACCTTATTCCTTAAACTCCTAAAATTAGCTATTCATACCCCTCCTACTGAATGGTTATTCCGGCCATAGACATAATACTAAATTACTATATGAGAATCAAATCCCTTTTGTCAAAGATTCAAACATCATAGTGTTTCATTCCATTGAACCAAACTACTGCTATAGCTATTTCATTTCATTATAGCTTTATTCCATTCCCATAGAATAACTATCCCATTACAACTTTATTCTATTCCAGTAAACCAAATGTACCATAAGTGAAACAGTGGTAACTAGGTGCTTCATCATCTCTTGCCAAAATAAATTGGTAAAAACCTTATCTCTATTTGAAATCACAGTTTTTAGAGGTCCATGTAATCTATGTCTATGATTCGAATTCATTTGAGCAACATTAACTGCTATGAAATGATGTGATAATGGTAAAAAATGTGCATACTTAGTAAATTTATCAACAACACCTAAGATGCAGTTAAATTTCTGTGATTTAATTAGCCCTTCCTCAAAATCCATGCAAATATTTTCTCATGCTTCATTAAGGATAGGAATTGGCTATAGTAAGCTAAAATATGCAACAAAATATATATATATATATTAAAAAAAGCTCAATAGGCTTACGAACTGCTTAAGTTAAGCATTAAGATACTTAAATTTAGCTCACTCAATAGCTTAAACTTAACTTGACAATGATCGAGCCAAATTTGAGCTTTTTCGAGTCATACTCGAGTAGCTTGCTAGCGCAAGTGTCTTGTTTACACCTTTAGTCCTTAGCAAAGCCAAGCCTTCGATACTAGAAGTCAACTATAAAATGTCAGACTTTTGTACAATTGCCTTCGATGTATGCTTCTTGGATCCAAGCTTAAAGCTTTCAATAAACAATATAACAATAAATTCATTGAATATTAATTGTAACTATTGATTGTAGTTGATCCTACAAGAAATTCAATAGATATTAAGAACTACTGCAATCTCACCCTAAATTTAATAAGAACAACCATGTTCGTGTGGTTATACATTTACATAAACGCGTTCTCATGCCAAATTATTTGAAAAAAAAAAAGAGATGGAGATGAGGAAGGAAAATGGAGGTTGAAGATAAGGAAAAAGAGGTAAATGCAAGGAGGATGAATTGGATGTTGACTAATTAACGAGGGTGGTTGGTCAGATGAGGAAAAAGATGGAGGTGAAGGGAGAGAACGAAGGAGAGAAAAAATGGAGAGAGAAGGAAAGAGAGGAGGCTGTGATGGCGGGAGGAAGATAGTAAGTGAAATGTGTTAATTGTCTCGACGTAAACAACGAGCAGCCAATCTACAAGAAAATAGACGAAAATAAGAAGAAAATAAGGAAAAAGGAAAAAAATGAAAAGTGATAGTCTTTTTTCTATATATTATTTTTATAAAACAATTAAATAATACATATTTAGTAAAAAAATTTTATCTAATTTTTAAATTTTATTTAATAAAAAGTTATAAATATTTTTCAATATTAAAAAAATAAAAATAGTGAACAAAAGAAAAATAAAAAAATTAAATCTTTTATTTCCTTTTATTTATTTTCATTCATTAGAATTTTTTTTTCAAAACAATTTTGATTTAAAATAATTTAATAAACCATGTATTATTTTTTTAAAAAAATATACTTCGACGGCATTGCAAGGATTTTTATTCTGATTTGAGAGTGATTCCTTTTAATTATTTTTCCTGGATTTTTTGAAAATAATTCTTTTATATATATATATATATATTCCGTTCCAAAAATCGGATGCGGTGTGTGACGTGGCAGCTTAAAGCCATGTGATTTTCTTTTACTCCAAATCCCAAAACCTCTTTCCCTGTCTCCCTTCTTAGAAGCTTCATTTTATGACTGACACGCAAGTAAATTAAAAGAGAAGGAAACCTCCCAACCAGATTCGATAATTTTAAATATTATATTATTATATAATAATATAAATATAATTACAATAATTAAAATATATTTAAAATATAATTTAATATAAAAATAACATAAATATTATAAAAATATAAAAATTTACACAATAAAAAAATTAGTATCTTGAAAATAACATAAATGCCACGTCACGTCACGAATTGCCGAGTCTTTTCCGTGCACACATATCCTCGTCTGTGCCGATCTTCGAAATTTACTACCAAAATAAAATTCAAAGTCAAAATCAAAATCAAAATCTAATATAAAGCCCTCTCGTTTCTCCCTTCTCGTTTGTTTAAGCTCACAATTGAGGGAGAAGATGAAGAGAGTCTTCGGCGTTAAGAAAGATAAGGAACCGCCGCCTTCTGTTCAAGATGCTTCCGATCGGGTTTCTCTCTCTCCTTCCCTTTTGATTTTTTAAGCTTTCGTTTTGATCTGTTCATTTGTGACCTAGTTTTAGGGTTTGTCTGTTTGATTGGGGCTGTTTCATTTCAAAATTTGTGAAATCCTATAGATTGGGTTTTTGTAATCAGATTAATAAAAGGGGGGATACGGTGGATGAGAAGTTGAAGAAGCTGGATGCTGAGTTGGCTAGGTACAAAGAACAGATTAAAAAGACAAGGCCTGGCCCTGCTCAAGAGGCTATTAAAGCTCGAGCCATGAGGGTTCTCAAGCAAAAACGAATGTACCTGCTTCTTCTCTATCAGATCATTCCTTAATTTCATTCATAATTATTATTTCTAACGCTATTTATGCTGAGTATCTACGCATATACTTTCTTTGAAGTATGTAAATTCTTTTACTTTGGCGTTATATATGTAATATGTTGGATGGATTATGACAGTCATTGAACCCAATTGCATGTTTCTTTTCGCAAATTTGTTTGCTTTATGAATCAATATATGCCTTTTCGATTTGTTACTTGATTGAAATTTGTGTTGTAATTTTTTGTGTCTTTTCTGAATATTAATGATTGATTATTTTAATTATCAATTTTTTGGTACCATTTTGGGATTATATTTGTGGTATTTTACCTATTATTTATTGATTTTTGAAATCATATAGTGTTGTTTCATTTCCTTTTTCATCATCTCTGATGCTTATGGGTTCTGTTTAGGTATGAAGGGCAACGCGATATGCTTTACAATCAGACGTTCAACCTCGATCAAGTTGCTTTTGCTTCTGAGGGTCTTAAAGATGCTCAGCAAACTGTATGTGGTAGCCTTTAACTTCCTTGTATATATTTCATTTTAATTTTATATATCTAACCTGTTGCAGACTTGCATTAACTGATAACAGTATTGTTTTTCTTCTAACATGATATTGTTATATGCTCATTCATTAAGAATTGCTCATCCGGTGTATGCTTTCTGAGGACCATTAGTGTAATTGAGTAGCCATAAGTTGTTTTTATAAGATTGACTGTAGTTTCTACGTAATAGTAAATGTTTATTACATGCTATAGTGGATTTTCTGGGGCTATAGAATATTTATAGTAAAATATTTGAGGGGCTATAGCATGTAGTAAATGTTTGTTACATGCTATACTGAATTTTCTGGGCTATAGAATATTTATGGTAAAACATTTGTGTTTCTTGGTAGTGCCCTAAGGGGCATAATTCAGGACAATTCGGGCGGGCTTTTTCCGTTCCCTTAATTGGAATCAGCTACCTACCTCATGAGAGGTAGGATATAAAACCATTTCTCCCAGGGGAGAGGTTTCTTCAAGATGTGATGAATGATTAATCTATATCCTGAATTGTTTATACCCATTTAGGCATCAGTTCAAGCCAATAGGATTATGGAAGCCCCTGAACGGTCTTGAATAACCTATGTTTGTACTGCTTCTCCACCTTGCAATTTTAAAACATAATTATTTGCCTGTGCTAGATGTCAGCCCTGAAATCTGCCAACAAGGAGCTGAAAGGAATGATGAAGACAGTGAAGATTCAAGATATAGATGTCTGTACTTTCTTTATACTTCCCATTCTCCATTTTGCATCCATTGTAAAGAAGCTCTACTGATATTTGGTTCTTTTTATTTATAGAACTTGCAAGATGAGATGATGGACCTGATGGATGTCAGTAATGAAATTCAAGAGACCTTGGGCAGAAGCTATAATGTGCCTGATGATATTGATGAGGATGAACTCATGGGCGGTAAGCTTTGACCTTATGTAAAGTCACAAGCATGGACTTTAAATTTTATTTCTTGGTTGCCTTTTCTATAATTTGATAGAATTATTGAGGACTTGTTTGGCCTGTAAGGATCGAAGAAGTAAATGGTGGAAATTGTGTTGATATCTTTGTTTTTTGTTACTGTCATTTGATTTGCAAAAATTTATCCAGCCCTGTATAATCAGGCAAAAATCTTGGTTTATGGGGGGCCTGCACATATAGCTTTAGTGTCTTTAAAGCTTTAGGGACTGCTGGAAGAATTGCATGTAACTTACATGTTGCTTTGCCCTCTATTTTTATGATGATCCATTTTGGATTGCAGAACTTGATGCTTTGGAAGCAGACATGGGAAGTGAAGCTGATGGCATTCCCTCTTATCTTCAACCTGATAAGGAGGAACCAGATTTGGATGCAGAGCTCAATTTGCCTTCAGCACCGACAGGAAATACAACAGCACCAGCTGGCAGGGGCAATGCCCAGGTAAACTTATTGTCCTGCAATTTTAGTCAAGTTTTATATTAGCATCTAATGCAAGAGTTTATGGTTTTAACTTACATGGCCAGCACAATGTGCTTAGCAATTGGGATTGATGTACTGT
This sequence comes from Adansonia rubrostipa, assembly GCA_038381775.1. Classification (NCBI taxonomy): domain Eukaryota; kingdom Viridiplantae; phylum Streptophyta; class Magnoliopsida; order Malvales; family Malvaceae; genus Adansonia; species Adansonia rubrostipa. The sequence goes on along the minus strand of JBBYHM010000020.1, from coordinate 4,539,084 downwards.
TGATCCCATTCTTTTTTTTTTTTCTAATCCATGTTACATATGTGGATTTTGTTCAAACGTGAGTTTTTCTTTTTCCAATTTTAAGGTTCACTTGGCGGGCATTATCCCAATTTTAACAAAACGACAAAAATTCTTTTCAACAGACTTTAGATTTGGTATAAATTTTGTACTTTCATGGGATCTCATTGTCTCATTTCTCAGTCCCCACCAATGGCCATCCGCTTTGTAACTATTGTTGAAATCTGGCATCTTGAGTTGCTGTAACTTAAGAGTGATATAATTGGTTTTTAGAGCTGCTGAAATTAGGGATGGAAATGGAGAAGGGTGGGGATCGTCTAATCCACCTGTGTCCCAATCCTGCATGGATGTTAAAAACATTCGCCTCTATGGATGTCGATTCCATCCATAACTGGTCCATACTGTTCAGCACTACTCCACCCCAGTTTTTTACTAATTATTTTTAATTTAATAATGTAATAAAAATATATTAATAAATCATTCATGGACATAATTTGTGTATATAATAATTCTTTAGTAAATGTAATATACATATATAAAGTATGTATATAATATTAGTAAATGTATGTGTTTGTGTGTATATATATACATACACTAAAATTATAAAAGGGATATATAAAATATTTTGAAAGATAAAATAGTAATTTTAAAAGGTGGGGTAAAGCGGATCAAACATTTACTACAACCTTCTTCTTCCATCCCATCCTAACTTTTACCCCCCCCCCCCCAAAAAAAAAAAAAAACCTCATATGGAGTGGATTGGTGCGAAAATCTGAGTGTATTGGGTTTTGCCATTCCTACTTGAAATATCTATTTCTTGAGATCTGTTCTTGCATTTATCTAATCTCCGAGTTTTCTGATTTCTCCATTTATTTTAACTTTGATCGTGAACAGGGTGAGGATGAACTTGGTTTGCCTACTGTTCCTCGAGCGTCTGTCCGCAGTTAGATGATCGATCGACTGCTATATAGTATGAAAGCTGGATGGAGCATGCATGCCCTTGTAAACATGTGCAGAATTAACTTTCTATTAGTAGTGCAATTTAATTGATATTAATTATTGGGTTGGGATTTATAACAAAGCACGAGTGAATGCATACATTTTATGAAAGGGGGGGAGGGGGTTAAAAGTTGTTTTAATGGGAATATTGATTTTGATGTCTGTTGTTTTGGATCACACTGCATGCATGAGTTAGGTGGTCGTAAGGTCATCTTATGTTGAATACAGTATCTATATGTCAATATGAAATATTGATGGGTGATTTTAGGTCATGTTTATCATTATTGTTGGAATAATTTGAGGTTGATAATTGTGTTCTGCCGGGTAAAAAAATTTGGTTTTTTATGATTAAAGTTAATAGTTTGACATCCTAAATTAAAAATTAAAAAAAATGTTTTCTTCCTTGGTTAGACATGTCATGAAAACAAAACAAAGGAAAGACACGATTAATTTGCTTAATCATGTATAGGTTTTATATAATTATGTCTTTTGTTATAATCGTATCAACAAGACATGACAAATTTGATGACAAATATGTTAAATATGGACAACATGCTTTGTCTATTGTAAGGCTTGATTAACTAATTATGTCAAAAAGTGTTCACGTTAGATTTAATAATTTTGAATATGATTATATGAATATAATTGATATATGAAGTTAATGTATATTATGAATTTATAAAAATTAAATTATTAATATTTAAAAATTTATGTAAATGTCAAATATTTTACATATAATTATGATATAAAAAATATATGATTATAATATAAATTAATAAATTACCTAATCTAGTTAAAGTGTTAATATATATCTATTAACATATTTATAGCACAATAATTTAATGTGTTTAAAACATCCACACACGGCAAAATTAATTCAAGTTTATATATAAAACAAATTTAATTTTAATATGAGATATAAACTATAACAATTAAACTTTTAGTTATAATACTTAATCGATAAAAATTATTTTAAGCATTCAATTGAGTATAATTCAAATTCACTTTAGTTGGTAACAATTGTATTATTGTTAAGAAAAAGTAAAGCAAATAAAAAAGCCGTAAGTCCAAATATTTGTTATCTGGGTATTTCCGTTGTCAGTTCTAATTTTTGAGTTTTGTCATGCATTTTGTTGAAGACAAGGCATCGACAATTGAGTAATCCTATGACCTAGGGATGATAGTAAAGTAGACACTGTTCGACGGGTTAATCCAGTTCAACTTAGATTTAAGTTTACATTTTAATGATTCAAGTTAATTTAATTTGATTTAAATAATTATTTATTTAATAAAATAATAATTTTTATTTAAATTTAATTATAAAAAATATAAATATTAATATAAAAATATTTTTTAATATTTTAATTTTTTAAATAATAATTTTAAATTACAGATTAAGCTAAATCCATGCTTGAAAAAAATATTAAAACATTTTTAAATTATAACTTGATCTAATTCATAACCTTTATAATAGAATGAGAAGGGAGTCAATATTGCCTCATCTATCTTTTTTATTTTTACTCTTTCTAGTTATATTCATAATTATTTTACCATATTTTTTATTAATTATTTTTAATTTAATATTGAAATATATATAATTTTTAGTATATATACAATACATATTAGAAGCATGCATATATAAAATATTGATATATATAATTTTAATAATATATAAATTAAAAATATAATCTAAATATAAAATATTTTACAGAATAAAAAAACTAATTTGGGAAAACGTGAACAAGCGAAGTGAAGCAAACATGTCCTTAAATGGAAAAGAAAAATGTTAACGGAGGTTAAAAATGTAAAGAATTTCGTAAAAATAATTTAATTAAATAAAAAAATTCTAAAAGAGAAGATATTTTACCCCTAACATGTACCGAACCCTTCTTAAATTACCCTATTAATCTCACTCGAAAATCAGTATCAAATCCGTTGAAGCGATCAAATTCACCATCTTAATAAGTGGTAATATCAGCATGAACTTGCCAAATAAATAAGCAACATAAAAGGGGGCAGGCAGGCAGGCCAATTGAATTATTAGAAACTGAAATGAAATGAATGCAAGCTTTTTCAATTATAATATAATAATAACGTCTCAAACTGCATTAAATCATTGTTCAATTTATATACACTTAGACATATTTTGTTTTAATTTCAAAGTTCGAATCAGCGCAGCAAACTACAAAACAATAAATTAGAAGTAACACTCACTCTCAATTTCGATAAAATAATTAAAAAAAAAGTGAAAATCTCAAAATTTAACTAAAATTAACATTTAATTGAATAATTTACACAAAACCCAAAAAAAAAAAATTAAAGGAAAAGAAAGGTTACAATCAGCTCAAAAGTGGACCTCTGGAATCAAGATCAAGATCAGGATCAGCATTTTGATGATCATCAAAGTCATCGCCACAGTCGTAAACAGATCCAACGAGCGCCAGCTGATCTTCCAAATACCTTTGTAGCAGCCCAACTTCCCTCTCTCCTCCTCCGCCGCAACAACCCTCCTCACATCGCCGCAGTGGATTCTCCTCATCTTCTTGCGCCGCCGCCGCAGCTGCTGCTGCCTTCCCGCTCCTTCTCCTCCGACATATCCGGAAACAGACTTCGGCTATACACAGGAGAGGGAAAGTGGCGCAGAGGAAAGGGATGAGAAGAGGGGAGCAGAGCAGGAGGATGAAACAGCGGCTGCGGCGCGTGCGTAGCCACGACCGCATAGTTAGCATGAGATGAGCAGAGGCCAAGACGGAGAAAGGAAAGATGGGCGACTGATTGGGATTGGGATTCGGGAGAAGAGGTTCATGGCGGGAGGGAGAGCTAAGGATCGGCGGAGGGTTGGTGGTGGTGGCGGTGGAGACGGTGATCTTGTAGTGAGGGGTTGAGAGAAGGGAAGGTTTGATGTAAGGAGAATGATTTTTATACATAGTGAAACATGAAAATAACAGTGATTTGATTTTGATTTGATTTGGTTTATGCTTAAGAAAGTTACCAGTAATCCATTTTATTCTTTTTCTTTTCCTTTTTAATGACCCTTTGAACTCGGAATATGGCATTCTCCCTTCGGTCCAAATGTGACTACAGCAAAGAAACAAAAAGATCACAAATTGTTTCAAACATTGTTTCATTTCTATTTTTAATTTATTTTTTCATTATTTATTATATTTTTCAAATGTGTGTGTCACATTATTAAAATTAGAATCTAAAATCTTCACTTGTAGTAAATGTTCAAAATTTTTTAGAGTAAAGTTTATTTTCAAATCTTATATCTTGACTCATGTGATATTTAATTTTATTTTTTTTATTGAAAATTTATATTCATGTGATGCTATTAAATTTTTGAGCTACCATCTTTATCTTCTGCCATCTTCTTTAATATGCAAATACACAACAAGAACAAAATTTATCTCTGGGGACAAATTTACCACATAGAAAGCAAACTAATAAAAAAACATAGATTTTTCCTTAAATTTGAACAAATCCCTTGTATCAACCCAAATGCAGATTAATGAAATCAACATATTTCTATTGAGTAAAAAGTCACAATAAAATGTAAACTTTTTTATTAGGACTGTGCATTCAGTCAGTTTGGTCAAAAAAATTTGAAACTAAATTAATCAAGCAGAAGAAATCGATCGAACCGATCGACTTTTTTGATCATAACTGAATTAATCAAACCGACCAAATTTTGATCGGTTCGGTCAATTAGTTTGGTTAAATCGATTTATTGGGTCTTAGGCTAGTGGGTTGTATATTCGGTTTGGGTAAGGGTTTAATTGGGCTATTACTATATATATAAATATATAATTATTAAATATTAAGTATTAAAAGTTTGATTAATTTGGTCTATTTGGTTAATAATTTTACTAACCCATTACCGACCAAATTAACCAAATAAACTGACATAAAAAATCGATATAACCATCAAACTGACTTAACCGAACCGAATTAACAAAATTTCATTAGTTAAGTCGGTTTGAACCAACTTATGCACAATCTCATTTTTTATGTAGACACATACTTTTATTCGAGACCTTCTCGAACCAACTTGCTTAATTCGAGATATATGATAAAGAGCAACTGCCTCTCCCTCTTTTGATCAATTTCTGGCATCCCAAGACTTAATTGGAAGGTTTAGAATGCCTAAAAACTAAATTGAACAAATGGAAACACTTAGTAGGTCCCAATATGTCATTTTCATGCAATTCATGAAGATGTATCAATAAATTATCAAGTTAGGATCATCCTGGGCCTTGGAATGCAATTGTATCTATACCATTGCTTGATGAATTAATACATCATGCCTTGTATCGATACATCTTCGAGTTTTTCATAATATTTTGATTTTGGAAGCGATTGTATCGATACAATATAAAATGTATTAATATTGCATGAGATTTTTTAGCACGAACAAGTTATTTTTATAAAATTTTGCTAACTTATCACCTTCCTAATAGCCTTGGATCACTTCATAGTCATGCAAGGGATATTTCTCTAACAATTTAACATCAAAATAATAATGCACATGAAATTGAAAATCTTTCATATAGCTTAAACCATTAGAGCTATGATGGTCTTGATATATATGAAATTAAAGCTCCAATTATGTTTGCGAACCAAATGGCATTTAATTTGATCATTTTTTAACTATTTTAGGCTTAGCTAAGTTAAAATGTAATGGAATGCTATTTTGAATTAGAGTTAAAAGCCTTTTTTTTTTGCATAAGATAAAGATATGGCCATTTTTAAAAGGATTTCTCTTTGAGGGCATACACCTGAGGTTGCCCGCTTGGATCAACTGAATCCATGCCCTAACAAGAAAGTTTTAACCCCTTTGATCAGAACACTAAGGCTTAGAAGGTTTCCTTGCAAATAAGCTTGCACAAGATGTCAAATGGAGGAGATAAGTGCATAGGGATGAGAAATGATTAGCCAAGAGGGGTTTTCAAACCTTAGCATGTCCAAAACAAAAAGGGAGCTTATTCTCAGCTGAGGGAAACCTAAAAAGAAAATGGAGAAAGGAAAAAAAAAAGAAAGAAAAAAGAGACAAAAGAAGGAAAAGGAAGAGAAGGAAAACCATGCATAGGTGATGATTTGAGCCAAAGGTTTGAAAACCATGCTTATAGACAAATCTTGAGCTATGATATTCAAATGTTTTCTTTTGGTTTTCTTTGATGATTTTTGTTTAAAGTTTTATAAAAATGATTGTATATTGAGAAAACTTGTTTTTATAGATTTCAAAATAATTTTGCATGATTTATGATTGTTTCTATCATGTTGTTTTCTTTGTTCTTGCCATTGTTAGCTACCCCATGTTATGTATCTTTCATATTATTTATGTTGCATGTATTTTATGATATTTCATATGTTATGATTATGATCCACATGCCTATGATTTTCCATAATGATATTATGATTATGACAACATCACCATGCATATTAATAAATCTATGTATGTTCATGTGTTAGTTTATGCCCTTGAATCTATCAAAGTGGGACATAAGATATATAGTCAATTAATGTTTTTCATGTTAATGGCATGATTGACATCATGTAAACACTAATTGGATAAAGCCCATGGAACTTAAAAAGGCCTTGCAAAAGAGTTGCACTATGTTGCACTTATGAGATTCTTATACATCAAAGCCTAGTTCCTTAAAATATTCTTAGTTATCATATTGTCAAGATGGGGCATTAGCAATGCCAAAAGATCAACCCATGTTATACCTTCTTACTTAAGAAGTTAGCAACTAATCCCATAGGTTAAAGTATATGAAATACTTAAATGACATGGGGATGTTTGTTTTGTAGAAATAAGTTCACTGAACATGGCTCGAATGAGAATTGCAGTTGGTATTAGTCACTCAAGTGTCTACAAAATATTTTCTCATGTGCCGGTTGTGTATAATAGTCCTCAGACTTGTGATACCAGGTTATCTCATATGAGGAGTGTTATATTTAGAGATCATCACGAACAAGTCTATTATAGATGGATGCTTATGGTAGGGTAGTTTTGGGTATGGCATGAATCATATGGTAGATGGATGAGTGATTCAGAAAGAATTCATCACCCATAGTGACAATTGGAGACATATCACGAATGATTTTAACTTTAGTTAACTGGAATAAAGTCTTTAGCTAGAGCTTATTGAATTGTTAGGAATCATTCCTTGTAGATTCATGATCATTAACCATAAGTTGTAAGATCTAACATAGATTCAAGCATAAGTACACATTGAACCATGCTCATGTTGAATCTAGGATATACGGTGAAAGGATCTATTACATTTATAGGCTGGTTACTGAAAGGTTTTGATGAGGTCACACTGACTCTTCAACATTTAGGTTGTCATGATGGGTTGCTAGGTCTCGCTCTTGATCTATGGATATAATTAATTATGTTAATTGCCTACATGTTGAGAATGTAATAAGTCATACACATAAGATGGATTTGGTGAATTAAATTGGGGAATTATTTAATTATGACTTAATTAAATAAAGGGTAAATTGAATAGAAAACTTAATTGAATAATCCAACTAAGATTTATTTGAGACGAAATTAAATTTGTGAAATCTATATTTTGTTGTTTAATTTAGACATGATAAATAAGATTGTCTTATTAAGAAAATGTCTAAATTA
>JBBYHM010000020.1:4498122-4512250 GCA_038381775.1 Adansonia rubrostipa | reverse complement strand
TTTGTGTCTTCATGACGCACTTTCGAATAGAAGACAACATATAAAATATCAATTTGGGATGTCACCTTGCTGGCAGGGAAAAGTCTACTTCCTCCCAAAGATTAAGTAGAAAATATATTTACCATCTTACAGTTTGAAAAATGCACATTTACTTCTCTAAGTTTTGATGAAAAACACACTAACTCTTAAAGATTTATTTATTAAGTAAATTTTAACAAAATTAACACATTTGCCCCTTATGAATTATATATTTTTGTTTTTCATTCCTTTTATCCAAAACTTTTGTAAGCACAAAATATTTCAAATTAAAATTTAATTCAATTATATATTAGCTTTGAGATGAATTTATAAAATTATTTTCGGTTAAAATAAATTAATTACCATTTAAAGGTTTTAATGATAATGAAATTGATTAAAATAAAATATAGAGAAAAAATAATAAAAAAGGGAAATATAACCATTGTTCATGAGATTTTATTGAAAATAAACATACTTCTATTAGTTTGAGAACCACATTTTATATCTTTAGAAAAATAATTAATGCTAGTATTTCATTAGTCAAATTAATATTTTTTTGAATTTTACTTTAAATATTAAAATTTCCTTCATTTTATTTTTTAAAATTTTAGTTTAAATATTAAATATCCTCATTTTCTTTATTTTCCTTATTTATGCTATTTTTGGTTTTAATAAATTTCTTTATTGCTAAATCTTTTGAAATAATTTTGTCAATTTATTTCTAATAAGAAATACAATACATTCACCTCAAAGTTAATAAATTGGATCAAAGAGAAATTAAAAATATTTAACATGTGCTCGTATTAGAATTGATTTTTTTCAATTTCTTTTAACACTAAACTTCTTTAAATAATTTTGTTAATTTATTTTTAAAAAAATGATACATTCATCTCAAAGTTCATATGTAGCATTAAAAATAAGTTTAAAATATTGAACATATATTTGAATCAGAATATAATTTAATTAGAATTTAATTTTGATAGTAATTAAAGATAACTTTAAAAATTAATTAAATTTTCTTTATTTAGTAATAAAAATTGAGTAAAAATAAATAAAGTATTAGATAATTAGTAATTAACAAGGGTATAATTGTATCTTTAATTAAATTTTACTTAGTAAATAAAACCTAAGGGGGCTAGTATAGTTTTCATCAAACTTCAAAGGGTAAGTGAGCATTTTTTAAACTATAAGAGCTCAATGTATTTTTTTTTATCAACCGTAGGAGGTACGTAAACTTTTCCCTAAAATTAATAAGTCTAATAAATGTACAAATAAATATAATTGATAAGGACAATTGTTATCTTTTGGAAGAATTTTTGTAAAAAAAAAAAAAGTTAAGTTAATATATCAATTAAAAATGTGAATGTATATTGCATATAAAATGTCTAAGTGACGTCAATTTAATTAATAAATTTTACAAAAAATAAATTAAATAAAATAAAAAAGGCTAATTGTGTGTTTCAATGTTGTATATAATAATTTTTAAAAAACCTAACTATTCATTTTATATTTAGTTTTTTTTTTAAAATATTTTTCACTCAAATAATAAGTTTTTAAAACTTTAATTTAATTTTAAACAATTATATATGTAATGATATTGAAGTAATTACAAATTTAGTCCATAAGTATATGTGTTTTCATCAATTTAGTCCTAAAATTTTCATATGTAAACTTTAAACTCTAAAACTTATTAATTTTATTAAAAATTAGTCATTTTGTCACTTTACAAATAGAGACATCAACAGAAGCATAGTTTGCATTTAACAGTTTAAATAGTTTATTTGCATAGAATTGAGTTGGTGTTTTATTAAATTGTAAAATACTTGAAAATTATAAAAATATTGGTCAAAATTTTGCCCAAAATCAGTGTACCTAGTCAACATTTATTGTCCACAAAAACATGGACGAGAAGCTTAGTTTGCATTTAACAGATATATATAGCACTTGATTGGCATTTTATTAAAGATTATTATAATATAAAATATTTTAATATAATAACATAAATAAATTATCAAAATCTTTATTAATATAATAAATATGCATGTATCACGAGCTGCGTGAGCTAGCTTAGTCTCAAGAGCGTAAGTTACATGGAGCATCTAACCCACCAAAATAAATCTAATGCCTAGAGGAATCTGGAAGACTGAAGTTTAAGCCTGTGAGATGCTTATTTAGCTTAAAACTGTTTATGGGCTCGATCGAGACGTATTATAAAAAATTTTAAAATTTAAATATAAATAGAATTTAATTTAATTTGGTTGGATAATTTGAATCATAATTTAAAAATATATGTATATATAAATTATTTTTATATTAATATTTATATATTTTTATAATTAAAATTAAATAAAAATATTATTTAATTAAATAAATAATAAAAATACTCTCCTCAATTTCGATTCGAAGCGAACAAATTATCTAATTATTGAAGCACAAAAAAATTAATTTATTTAATTTTTAAAGGTGACATCGTTAAGTTAATAACTTGGAAGTTCCGAATGAGTTACGGGCTTCGAAGCAGCAGTAGCTGCATTATCAACAAAACAGAGTGCAGTGCCCTTTCCAAACCTCCATTTTTCCATAATTATTTCAGGCAATTTCCTCCATGTTTTCACCCCCTCTTTTATTTTTTTTTTCCTCACTACTTTTCTCATTTCTTTTTCTTTCTTTTTTCTTTAATAGGGTTTGGTGTTGCAGTAAAAACAACGGGAAAATGGAAAAAATGGAGGATCGTAATCTCTCTAAATTCACCATAATCAATGATCCGCAATCACTCAATGACAAAATTTCCGCCATTCGCAATGCTGGCCCTTCTAAACTCCAGGTTCTTCATAATTTCTTTCTTTTGCTAATTTTTCCAATAAAAGTTTACTCCTTGCTTTACATATTTTCTTGATTGCGATTACCCTTCCTATTTTTTTTTTTTTAATTTACATTTTGTTATAATTTCCCTTTTAGCTTTCCATTTTTAATTTTAGGTTGTTTGTTTTCTCTGCTTTTTCTGCTTGCCTTTATCTTTTGAATCATTAATAATTTAAATTGTATGTTTTGGGGAGACCAAAATTGCATGATTTTATACTTTTTCTAAAGCAATTATGTTGAAATTGAGTAACATTCCATTTTATTCAATTATGATAGTTTAAATTCAGTTCCATTGGTGATTTTGATATTTGCATTTCACTCCTTAAAGCCAAAATATTTTGAAAAAAGGGCAAAATAAGCGTTTGGGTGCAAAAGCAAATTAAATTTTACAAAGAAAACATATAATTTCTTAAGACGATGTTTGGGTGCAAAAGTAAAATTCAATTTATACGGAAAACATATAATAAAAGATTCTACTTCTATGTAGACTAATTATTTTACCATTGATATTACATTTAAAATATTTATCCGTTTTAAAAAGATTATGATGTTGCTTTTACTTTGTAATGATTTTTCTAAAGCAAAGTGTAATTAGCTAAAAGTGAGTAGCAAATTATGTTACTTGGACTCAGGTGTGAGTGTCGGATACAAGTATGTGTTAGACACTATTATATTTAACTTTTTTCAAGTTTTTCCATGTATTTGGAGGGTCATATCCTTATACTTATATTTGAATATATGCCGGATACAAGTGTCAAACACGGGTACTTCAAAAAAATGATAGTTGGAGCGACATAGGTAGCAAAAGCACCTATGCAACAGAGCCCACTTTTTTGCTATTTGCTTTTGTTAAAACTTTAGGAAATAAAAGACTAAATAGCAAATGCTAGTAGAGAAAACAATAAGTGAGTGGAGCCTTGGTTTTTTTGTTTGTTTGGTTCATAATATAAGAGTTTGAGTTTCAGGTGATTGCAGATTTTGATGCAACTTTGACAAGGTACTGGATTAATGGGAGCCGTGGACAAAGTAGGTTTACCATGGTTCTTTCTTTATAATCAAGATCATAAGTTGTCTATAGGTTTTTGGTTTTCATTTTTTCCTATCTAATATAACATGTATAGGCAGTCATGGCCTTTTGCAGCAAGGAAATCCAGAGTATGATGCCAAGCGGCGAGCATTATTTGAATACTATCATCCATTAGAATTCTCTCCAACAATTCCACTTGAAGAGAAAACCAAACTCATGGAAGAGTGGTATGTCAGACAAACCATCCGTTGTTTTAGTAGCTTGTAAGCCTGTGAATGACAAGAATGGTTTATTTCATGTTGCTTGTGAATTATTTGTTTTCTATTTACACAAGGACTTGAAAAACCTTTAGCTTTGCGTCGCCTGGATTTCGATCATGTTTTGAGCAACTGATACTATTGATTCTAACCATTGTAGGTGGGGCAAGACACATGGTCTTCTCATTGAAGGAGGCCTTACGTATGATGCAATAAAGAACTCCGTTGCTAACGCTAATATTGCCTTTAGGGATGGCGTAGTTGAACTTTTTGAGTTTTTGGAGGTATCTCTTCATCTCAAATTTAATTTTCATTTGGGTAACTTACATTTGATAGGAAGGATCTAGATTTCAGATGTAGTATACTTTGCATGATTTTTCTCATGAACATTTTTTTTTGTTACATTTAAATTCATGTGAGATACTTATGGAGTGAATTTAAAATACGTATATAGAATTGTGAATTTTATATGCATTTCATTATACTGTTTTAAATACATAGGTATAGTGAATCTTTCTTGATTTTTATATGATGGCTAGTTGCTTCACACACTACTGCAATTTTTTGAAAAACCAAATCCAAATACATTGCCCAAAATACTTGTTCAAAAAGAAGCATTAATACTTGTGGAATGTGTCAAACAGTGAGCAAAAAGTTTTAATGGGATATTTTATTCATCATATTTTTGTATACTTATGAAGAACTACTGTAGATAGTTCACTTATTCTTTATCACACTGATTTGGAAAAAGTTTCCTCCAAGGTCCCTGATCTTTACCAACTCCAACAATCCTTTCCCTTCATCCTGTCTTTTGAATTTTTTGTCAACAATTCATCGTATAACTGGTAAATACCAATGACCTTACTAGCTTTAATTAGGAAGATATTTTTCTGCAAGCCAATATCTAACTGTGATTTGCTTTCTCCTTTTTAATTCCTAGCTGTTACGATACTACATCCAGTCTAGTTTATTGATTAGGATGATACCGTTGGGGTGATGGCTATTTTTTGATACTCAAGTATGATAAGAAACTGTAAAATGGCTCTATATCATTATCTCCACCCTCCACCTCCCGATGCCAATTCCAATTCTTGAGATCCCTTTAGTGCCATTGACATAATGATAGAGGACGTATTTCTTCTCTGCCTCCTTAGGGATTACAGTGGATTACCTGAAAATGATATTTAGTTTTTACTAGCATGGTGCCTGAACTATGTTGCGGGTTTTTTTACTCTCTCTCTCTCTCTATATGTATATATATATATAAACTAAACCATTTAAAATATTGATAGCTGCTCAAATGAAATAAAAAATATAAATTATAATAAAGCAAGTAGAAAATGAAAGAAGTATAAATTTCATTGTGAAGTGAGGGAGTTAAGTACGAATAAGTTTTATGTATGACATCCTTAATTCTTTTTTTTTTTTTTAAAGTATATTATACAATAATTTCGGATTTATTAGTACTCAACTATTTCTTTCGAAGATAATTTAACTTATCTTTTATTTTATTTAATCGTGTGTATTATTTTTTTATCACATATTATTCCATTGTAATAAATAGTAATTCATTCAAAACATTTTTTTGTTTAATTCAGTCAAAAAGAAAATAATTACGTTTTTTTAAATAAAAATTTTAAAATCAATTTAATCGTTTAATACTTTAACTAACTAGCATTAATCACTCATTTAACTCGTTTACGTGATTGATATGTTTTTTATTTTAAAACTATTATTTTAACCCATGCGATGCGTGGAATTTTTTTATTATATTTATAATTTTAAGTTATTTTTTATTTTGTATTAATTTGTATATTATACTAAAAAAAATATACATATGTATTTTTTTATCCTATATGTAATTATGCATAAAGTTTGAGGAAGATTATATTATCTTTTAAATAAAAAAACCAATAAGTATGAATCAAATACAAATATAATAAGGATTTTTATATCTTTTAAATTTTTTCTATAAAATATATTTTTGAAAATAATCATTTTGGGTTTGGATCGAGTCACTTGAAGTTGGATCATTTCAAGTCACAGGAAAGTTAGGTAATTTTTAATTTCGAGACTTATTGGGTTTGAATCATGTTGGGTGTAGGTTGATTTGAGTTCAAATTATTTCGGGTTTGGTTTAGCTCGGGTTCAAGTTATTCATTTGGAAAGTCATATCAAATTCGATATGAATAATTTGTTTAGACTATTAGATAAAATCAGATTTTATCAAAATACAATCATCAAAAGTTATGTTTTCATCAACTTGTAGCATATCTTCAATTTTGATTTTTAATGTACTAAAACGTTATTTTTGATGTACAATTTTATATAAAAAAAAATAAAAAAACTTTTATTTGTGGTGCATAGTTATAAAAAATTGAATTTAATTATAATTATATAAATAGTTTATTTTTTAATATGTTCTACTCATAAATAGGAGTGACGGTATAAATGAGTGAGCTATTCATGAACTATTCGAGCTCAACTTGTTAATTGCTTGGTCAAACTCATTTGTTTAACTAAACAAAAAAGGTCAAGCTTGAATTTAGATTCGATTATATAAATGAGCCAAGCTCAAGCTTTATAGGCTTCGCCTTAAAAGCTTGAGCATAGCTCGTGTGTCTATATATATATATATATATATATATATATATATACATATTTATATATCTTTATTTACTAAATTAGGTATAAATAATAATAACTTATTTATTGCTATTACTTAGTAAATTGTAATTCTATTTAGAGAATTGCAATTCTACTTATTGCTATCTACTATAAATTTTCAAAGAGTCTCTTGCTTCAATCTTGTAGCATAAAGATGCCTACTAAATACTAAATTAATAAACTTAAAAAAAAAAGGTACTTCATGGAGATATGTGATAATGGAGAAAATATATATATATATATATATATATATATATATAATCAAGCTATAAACGAGCTAAACAACCCGAGCTCAAGCTTCATACTTTTAAACAAGCAAAGCCCAAGTTTTAAATTTGGCTCGTTTAAGCCAAGCCTGAGCTTCAAGTGCTCGGCTTGGCTTGACTTGCTTACACCCCTAACTAAGATATACTCATAATCAAAAAAAAAAAAATTGAAAAGGTTTATCAAAATATAAAAAGGTACGAGTTTTAAATGATAATTTAAAGTTAAATATTAGTAGATTACTAATTTATGTTATATTTATTATTTTTATTAAATTAATGTTTAAAAAATAAAATTAAAACTTAATTTAAGTCCAGTGCATTTCAGGGCAATATTTTGGTCATTAAGGTTTGAGCCATTTTGGTTTCAAGTTGTTGGAACTTTTTATCAAATCAGGTTAGGTTTGGGTTTGGGCGTGTTCGATGGGTTATTTGGATTCAGATCAATTTTGACAGCATTAGCTGCCACTTGCTTATCGTTTAGTCCATTTTCATATAATGTATGTGTCGATGATAAGAATTAGGGTTAGGGCTTGGCAATCAATTTCTAAAAAGAGGGTTCAAATGTCATGGAAAGAATTTCCTGGTATTTTTTGGAAGCAGTAGGATTAGAATGAAACAGTTTATGGGTGTTTTCCTTGTGCTGTGGATAGTAACTCGAAGCACTATAGCAATAGCACAAGACTGAAAAGAGGAGATAACCAATGTATTGACTACAAATTCTTCAAAAAACCCTCCAATTATACATTTTAAAATCAAAATTAAACTCTAGGAATAGAAACCAATATAAATAGGCACGTAGTAACTTGTCTTCCTGGGCTTGGATTCTGCAAGACTGCATGAAAGCCCAAGTCGTTATATAAACTTGAAATAATGCTCAAAGCCCCGATTAAAGCTGATTCTAGCAAAACAGAACAACCAAAACACACTATGGAGCAGGAATTGAGAATTGTTATTGTGCCTTACTGTGTGAAAATAGCCAGAATGTACAAAATAGAGTTTTAAATTGCTAGCATTGAAATTGTAGATATGAAAGCAATAAAGTTTCTTCTTCCATGGTTGTATCTCATATTAGACATCATTGCTAGTCTTTCTGATCTATTTTTACAGTTAAATTGAAAAATCTATCCTTTAATAATAGGAAATCGAAATAGAATGGCGAAAAGGGGAGATTTTTATTAAATTAATATATGTTTAAACATATATGTGTATGTATTTATATATGTAGGTGTCTGTTTCTAAGGCTAGGATTTTTTTCCCTGTTCTGTCTCAAATTCATTGCTTCCTCTGGAATATTCAGGAGAGAGATGTCCCCGTTCTCATATTTTCAGCAGGGCTTGCAGATATTATAGAGGAGGTTAGTCAGGCAAAATTTTCTTCATTGTGGACCTGGGGTCATTTATCAGAAGTAGGCTTTTAGCCTTTGGTTTATGGTCTAGTCTGCACCTTACGCATTGTTGTATCTTTTTCTTACATTATCAGGTCCTGAGGCAGAAAGTTCACAGATCTTTTATGAACATTAAGATTGTCTCAAACCAGATGGTGTTTGATGACTCTGGCCGCCTTGTATCTTTCAAAGGTATCCTTTATTTACACTGTCCTCTGATGAAATTATTGCTGCTAATACATTAACAAATGGTATTGGCTCTTCTGCCTAATATTGTAGTTTCTATTTGTTCAACTAGAGATTGTTGAGTTATATTTCGGATCAATTTGTATTTACACCAGTCTTTTCTACTACTATCTTTTAATTTGCTATACCACTTTGGCTTTATCCCTCTACCTGATTCTTGAGAAACGCTTGCACAAGGGTAGGCGACGATGAAATTGACTACTAGAGGAAGGAAGAGTCCGATGAGATCAAGTTATGGCTCATTAGGGCTGAGCAAAAAAACCAAGAAAACTGAAAACTGATTTGAACCGTAGTGTTTGGTTCGGTTTTTATTGACTTTAGTTTGGTTTTGTTTAGATCATAGTTAAATATATTCTGTTCGGTTCGGTTTTCAGTTCATAAGTTAAAAAACCGCAATTATCTGAATTGAACTGAATTCTATTTTTTAATTAATTTTTAATTAGTTTTAAATTTTTTAAATATAAAATAAATATTTTATTTATAAATTAGTGAAAAAAAAAAAACCTTAAAAATACTATAGAAAAATATACATCTTTTTTAAATTCTAAAAACCAATGATCTTAACTGATCCGAACTGGTGGAATTCAGTTCAGTTATATATGGTATTTGGTTGTTTCGGTTCAGTTTTAAAAAGCCAAAATACTGCATTTTAATTGTAAATTTTTCCAAAAATGGAACCAAACTGAGCTGTTAGCACCCCCTACGGCTCATGTACCTTGCAAAATATCCTTTTTTTTTCCTTGTGGAAAAAACGATTGATGGATACTTGATATGAGTTTTGAACAACTTGGACCATCTATCTTGTCATCTTGTATGTTCATGTAGCATGTAATTTCGCCATATGATGGAATAGCATCTTGTGACTGATAATTGCTCTGAATGTTACTTTGTTCTGCTTTGCCTACCCACTCCGTTATGCCTAGGAAAGTTGATTCACAGTCTGAATAAAAATGAGCACGCTCTTGATATGTCTCAACCTCTTCATGATCAAACGGGGGGAATTGACGGTCCTGTTGCAGACAACGCCTCGGTGAAGCAGAGGACTAATGTATTACTTCTAGGTGATCACATTGGTGATTTGGGAATGTCTGATGGCTTGAATTATGAGAATCGTATATCTGTGGGGTTTCTGTAAGTAAAACTCCTCTGTGCCCTTCATTCTCTGATATCTGTTTTTGCAGTTTTCTCTGACAGATGGCTAAAATGTATAATGCTATGAATGGTACCAATCTTAAAATAGAAAAATACTGCGTAGATAGTCTTACAATTTATTTTCTGTCTTCTCAATTTGAGATTGATTGCTTTTGCTTCTATATATGATCTTTAAATTCAGCCTTGAGTTACATATATTCTAAGGTTTACGGTTTGAAGGATGATTTAGAGCGTAAAGTTTGAAAGTAGTGAAGTAAAAGAAGAGATTAATGTTTAGGTGCTGGAAACAAACCAAAAAAAAAAAAAACTGTTATGAAAGTAAAATCAGATCTGATAACCCCTCATACAAAACAATTGGCCCTATAGAAATTCCCAGATTCAAAAAATGTCCATATTCATGAGCTCCTGCTTAGTTTAAAAGAAGGTCGTCATGAGACTGTATGGCGGAGTCTGGTCACTTCTACAATCAGACAGCTTGAAACTCCTCATCCTAAATTCCTGCAAGTAAAATTTCTGGCATTTAGAAAAACCAGTACTTGGTTCCACTATGATGTTATTTAGTTGTGACTAGTGAGATATTTGTCACTACGTTTGTTTTCCTGCCTTCTTTTTGCATTATTATTGTTCCGATTCCACTTTTTCTCCGAGATTAATTTTGATAACGTTCTTGGTAAGAAGTTATCTAACTGCTTATCTCCATGAAATGCTTTTCAGGAATGACAACATTGAGAAGAATCTTGAGAGCTACCGCAATGCTTTTGATATTGTCTTCTTGGTAAGTCAAATGTTATTAGGTTTTCATTCCCCCGGCTCTCTCTCTCTCTCTCTCTCTCTCTCTCTCTGTGCATATATATATATATATATATATATCATATTATTTGAGTTTTAAACCTGGTAGTTATAACAGCCTAAGGAGTTAGTTGCACTCCTTTATAACAGTGGATTGCTTCATTAAAATTTTGGGATGTTTTTGTCTGTGTTACTTGGACTCGAGTGTGTGTTGGATACGGTTTTATATTCTACACAGGAATGTTCAATTTTTTGTAAGTTTTTCCATGTATTTGGAGGATTTTTGAAAGGTCATACCCCTGTCTAGATATGCGTCGAATATGGTTACTTCAATAGAAATGAAGTATCGAAGTAACATAGGTTTTCATCACGAAATGAAACATGAAAGAGTACCGTACGAGTTTTTGAGGAGAGAAATCAATCTGTGTTGCTTGTGTGGCCCATAAAACTGTGTCTTCGTCTGATCAAACCGGTTCTTTTCAGTATTCAAGTGTCTAAGCATGGTCTGTGTCAATATTTGTAAAGATGCAAAGCTATTCCGATGTCATCTTTCGGCTTCTCTTGGTGAAGTGTGAAAATAGACAGACATTGATGTTATTGTTTTGTGCATTGTGGTGCATATTTTGGGCTGTGGAATAGTCTGGTAGCAAAATTAAAACATGTTTTTTTTTGTTAATTGCTAGTGATGTTGGTTTTTGCAGGATGACACACCAATGTGGGGAGTGGTGAAGCTTGCAGCTCAGCTGTGTTCTATGGAAGTTAATTGATTGCCAATGGAGATATATATATATATATATATATATATATATATATATATTATTTTAGATTTTGATTTGATGCAACTATTTTTCGAAATTGCATACATTTGTACACCCAAAGCTGAGACTTCTTCATGTCACGTGCATTATTCTTAGCCTTAGTTTTGCTTTGCCAATCCGAGCTCAAGGCATCAACTAGAACAATTTGATTAATTTTCTTCTGCATTGACTTCATGGAAGAGTATTTCAAGTATGGCAGAGGAAAACAATCGAGAGAACTGAAATCCGATTTGAGCCATGGTGCTTGGTTCAGTTTTGGTTTAGTTTTTATTGAATATATATATTCGATTTAATTTCACTTCATAAGTTAAAAAATTATATTCAGTTGAACCGAATCAAATTCTATTTTTTAAATAGTTTTTTAGTTTTTATATTATAAAAATTTAAGAAATATTTATTTTTAAATTAGTGGAAAAGAATTTTAAAATACTATGGAAAAGGTTTTTTTTTTAATTTAAAAAATTGATGAACTAAATAGATTGAATCAGTGAAGATCTTTTTAAAATTTAAAATATTGGTTCCAATAGAAAATGTTGTGGCCGAAAAGGTGATATTTATTGATAGATATAAATTATTGCGATTATAAAATGGGAAATGTAGGAAAAAAAATTGAGCTTAGTGTCTTTTATTTTTGGCTAAAATTAGTTTTCAGAAAATTTTTCAAATAGAGATATTTTAATAATAATATTTAATATTAAAATATTATATTATATTAATTACTTAAAATATGCCATTTAATATTAAAACATTAATTATATAAATATTTAAAATATTATAATAATTATTAAAATGTTATATATAACAATATAATTATTATTAAAATATTATTTTACAATTTTCAAATAGCAATATTGACATAAGTTTAAAATATTAAAAACTATTTATTATTAAATTAATAATAGTAATAATTAATAATAGTGTTTAATACTAAAATATTATGTTATTTATTTTTAAAACATTAATTACATAAATATTTTAAAATATTTAAAATGTAATGCTAATTATTAAAATGTTATTTCTATTAATATTTCTACTTTTAAAATATTAATATTTTTATATGAAAATAATTTATTATTAAATATTTATAGAGTATAATTTATATAAATTTAATATTCAACTAGTCATATAAAAACGTTTTTCAACAAAAATATTAAACAAACTATTTAAAATTTAAAATATTGATAATGTTACAATTTATTATTAAAATAATAATTTTTTTAATTAAAAATATATTTATTAAAATAATAAATTACATTAATTATTTATTATTAAAATAAATAATATCATATTATATTATTTAAAAAATAAATATGTATGTTTAATAATATTCAAAGTATAATATAAAAAATTATATTTATAAAATAAATTTTATTAATATTTTTAAACTAAAAAAATTAAACGTTAAATATTTTTATTAAGAATAATAATATTTGGCTTGAATTACATTAAGTTTTAATAAAAATCATGTTACTTTAATATATTTTTTAAGAAAATATTCTTTGTGAACGTGATATTTATGTGGCTGAAAATGGTGATATTTATATAGGAAAACAAATTCAAATTAACATTTTATCTATTTTAAGTTTAATAAAAAGTAATATGCCAAATGAAATTATTATTATTTTTTAAAATAGACAGTCGCTTAGCATTTTTCTTTTGATAATAAAAAATCATTTCTATGAATTTTGTTGCACATTAATTCTCACTGTTATCAGTAATTGTTTTGGTTTATAAAAAATCCTTTTTATGTTTAAACCAAAAAACTTACACAGCCAATAAAACGTGCGAATTTCAAAATTTTGATTCATAGATTTAAATATGAAGTCATCGAATTTATCCTTTTTAAGACATTCAAAGTTGGTCTAAATGTATATATATAGGTTTTAATCTATATAACCAAAAATAAATTCAGGTGGAAGGTTGGAAGGTTGGGAGGATTAGCATACTCTTTCATTGCCTTAAAATTGATCTTAAATAGATGCTTTTTATTTATTTAAATTGGAATTATTATTTAAGACTGAAAATTTTCATAAGCTTCTTTCTACCATTCAGGTTAGATACAGAAGAAATTTTCGTACCTTAAAAGCATTTAAACGAAACGATTTGTTTTCGTGTGGAAAGGCTTGGTCATAGAAATTATTCTTACTAAAAAATTAAAATTTTCATTATTATTATTTGAAAAATCTTATTTTAACATTATTAAAGTATTAAAATATTAAAAAAAATTAGGTTACTTTCCACTAGACCTGCTCATGAATAGGGTTAGGCCGGATTCGGGTCTGGCTTAAGTATGGTATTAACGTTAAATATGCTTGTTCAAACTCGGCTCGGCTCGAAATATAAGCTTCGAATTTTATCCAAGTCTACCCATATTTATAAATAGATAGTTCAAGCCCATTTGAGCCCGCCCATATTAAATTTTTTATTTATTTTTTTAAAAAATATTTTTAAAAAATTTTAATTTTAATTAATTAATAATTTTCTTTTATTAAATTTATAAATATAAATAATTTAACTTAGTTTTTCAAGTTTATACTATACTATTATCTATATTGTTTATATGACAAAAATTACACAATATATAAAATATAAAATATATATAATCTAATAGTAAAATACGTCAGGCCGGGCTTTAAAAGTTG